>JAURVB010011183.1:0-14546 GCA_033002965.1 Piper betle
GGGCGTCATTCACGATAATTTATCTTCAGACAAATGCCGACTTCCTCCTTCGCTCGGGTAATTCTTCTTCCTTTCCTCTTCTTAGTTGCATAAGATAATAAGCATGTTTAGATAATAAGCATGATAAACATAAAATTAAAATCTGAAATCAATGAAGAGAAGGGGAACACTAGGAGGTCATCCTGATGTTTTGCGTCAGTAACAACAACCATCTTCCATCCTTGTGAGTTGGGTTGACGTGCTGGAAATAGGGATTTCTCCTGGCGATGCTGCTGGCCAGACGGGGTTGCCTTGGGTGGCTGAGTCGGACCGTCGAGGAGGGGATGCAAATTAGGAACGTGAAGGGAGACCAGGTTGGTGTTGCCATTGGTGGTGTTGCTGGCCAAACGTGGATCTGCCATGGAAAGTGCATACTGGTCGTCACCTAGGGTGGTACTGGTTATCACCTCGACAGGGCAAAGTGGACAAAAGTTAGCAGCTAGCTAGACTTTGGGCCATGTCAGTAAAAGTTGTAGCAATTAACCCAGTGGAGTAACTAACCGGTTTATTGGCAAATTTGGTTATTTCCAATGATTTAGTTGATCGTGTTAAGCTAGCACAAATGGGTGATGAGGAGGTGAATGAAATGTTGGACAAGATTCCGGACATTGTAGCCGATTCGAGTTGTGTGAACAGATTTAGAAGAAGGTTATGTGTACCCAAGGATAATGCACTGAGGTGGAATATCTTTGATGAGGCCCATCGCTCAAAGTTCTTGATACACACTGGAGTTACTAAAATGTATCAAGATTTAAAGCGAAACTAGTAGTGGATTGGAATGAAGAGAGATGTGACTGGAGAAATAGTTAGCCTTAGCTGAATTCACCTACAATAACTCATATTAAGCCAGTATAGGGATGGCACCATTTGAAGCCTTCTATGGTAGGCCCTACAAATCTCTATCGTCCTGGCTAGAGTCTATTGAGGCAGTTATAATCAGGCTAAAGATAGTGAGGGAAGCAACAAAAAAGGTGAAACTCATTTAGCAAAGGCTTAAGGCAAGAGAAATAAAGACACTCAGGAACATAGCCTGAACAAGCTAAATGGGAGACTGAACAAGAAATTGCAACGTAATGCGCTAAGTCATTTCTTTAAAATGGGTACCCCAAAAGTTAAAGATCTATAGTCCATTCCCACTTATAAACATGATCTTCTCCCAATAGGTATTAGATGTGGGACTAAGTTGAGGGATCTCACAATCCACCCACCTTAGGAAATTTTGTCCCCGAAATTTCTATACTTAATGGGCTGTTAGGTCCATTTTGACAAGTCCATTTTGATATTATGGGCTGTCAGGTCCATTTTGACATGTCCATCTTTGGCTGTCAGGTCCATTCTGACATATCCATTTTGGTATTATGGCCTGTCAAGTCCATTCTGACATGTCCATCTTTGGCTGTCAGGTCCATTCTGACATATCCATTTTTTTGGCTGTCAGGTCCGTTCTGACATATCCATTCTCCCACCATCTAATATGGAACTAGGTCGGCTCTGATACCATTTGTAACGACCTAGTGCAATGTAATGGGCTAAGTCATTTTATTAAAATGGGTACCCCGAAAGTTAAAGATCTATAGTCCATTCCCACTTATAAACATGATCTTCTCCCTGTAGGTATTAGCTATGGGATTAAGTTGAGGGATCTCACAATCCACCCACCTTAGGAAATTTTATCCCCGAAATTTCTATACTTAATGGGCTGTCAGGTTTATTCTGACATGTCCATTTTGATATTGTGGGCTGTCAGGTCCATTCTGACATATCCATTCTCCCACCATCTAATACGGAACCAGGTTGGCTCTGATACCATTTGTAACAACCCAGCCCAAAGTGCAATGTAATGGGCTAAGTCATTTATTTAAAATGGGTACCCCGAAAGTTAAAGATCTATAGTCCATTCCCACTTATAAACAGGATATTCTCCTAGTAGGTATTAGATGTGGGACTAAGTTGGGGGACATGTCAGAATGGACCTGACAGCACCATAATACCAAAATGGATATGTTAGAATGAATCTGACAGCCCATAACTACCAGAATGGATATGTCAGAATGGACTTGACAGCCAAAGATGGACATGTTAGAATGGACTTGATAGTCTATAATATCAAAATGGACATGTCAGAATAGACCTGACAAGCCATTAAGTATTGAAATTTTGGGGACGAAATTTCCTAAGGTGGGTGGATTATGAGATCCCTCAACTTAGTCCCACATCTAATACCTACTGGGAGAAGATCCTGTTTATAAGTGGGAATGGACTATAGATCTTTAACTTTTGGGGTACCCATTTTAAGGAAATGACTTAGCCTATTACATTGCACTTTAGGCTGGGTAGTTACACCCATTATGCTATTTTGCAGACGAACTATTTTCAAGTTGGGGAGATTGTAATGATCTTCAAATCAATCATGATTGTCCTGTTGCCGTTATAATATTTCGGGGACGAAATATTTCTAAGTTCAGGAGATTGTAAAGACTGTGAAAAATAATAATAATAATAGTATATCCGACGTGGTCCAGGAAGTACTGAACAAGGTCCGGGAAGGACCAAACGTATTATATTATCTACCCAGTTAATTATTTACCCATTTTATTATTTAGCTAGTTAAACGAAATGCTGGTGTTGGGGTGCTTTCACATACCCTAGATGTTATTTCATTTTGTTTTTATGAGGGACATCCTCCTCACCCTAGCCTTCGTTCGCATTTTCTTCTCCTCTTCCTTATTGGTGCTGACTTCTTCCTCTTTGCTAGGGTATCCTTCCTATCACCCTCTTCTTAATTTTCTTGCATGTATATTCTTTTTAATTGATAATAAGCTTGACAAACATGATAATTAATGTCTGAAATCAACAATAAACAACTAAAACTAAACTGGAAACTGAAATTCGCCATGGCCGACGAATCTGAATTTTTACAAGTTGTGTGATCATAGGCAAGGGATTTTAAGGCAGCCCTCACACTCCCGTCACCTTTATTTTTGCCATTTACCACCCTAGGCTAGCATCCACACATGTGAGATCGGCCATACGTTGATTGACGAAGAGAGAAGGATCATCTTCCGATGTCGGAACGACTGTCGCCACTAATTCCTGGCGAAGCTTTGCCTGTGCTTGCCCATCTCGCCGAACAGGGGAACTCGCGGCCATGGATCTCAGTCGTGTAAAAATTAGTTCGTTTTCTTATTGATTTAAAACCTTAATCCTCACGATTATCAATTAAGATTAATATAATTTTTTTATAACAACCTATAACATTAAAATCAACTATTATTAAACAGATCATAATATCCACCAACAACAACAAATAAATGAACAGTGATGTCTAACCATGAACTCTACGTGCTTGCCAAACAATGAAAGAAAAAGAAAAGAAGATAGAGAAAATACCCAAAACAAGGATGATGCTCGCTCTGGCAAGGAAGAGGAGAAGAAAATACAAATGAAGGCTATGATGGAGGACGTCCTTTATAAAATAAAATGAAATGACGGCTAGGGTATGTGAAAACACCCCTATTTCACTTAATCGAGTATTCGGGTAAACAATAAAATATAATAATTAACCGGCTAGTGAATATAACACGTTCGGTCCTTCCCGGACTGAAAATATTTCGTCTCAAAAATAGCATAATGGGCAATAGAAGAATTATGATTAATTTTATTTATTTCTTCAGGATTAGTTCACGCTACTTAAAATTTAAAACTCTTATGCCACAAAAAGGCTAGGATATTTTCTTGCAATTTATTGCTTAGTCTCCAATGTAGCTTATTCTGACCCCTGAATTTTACATAATACTTTTACTAAAGGAATATCCTTTGTTCCTGAGTGTCTTTATTTCTCTTGCCAGGATGGGAATCTGCTTTTCATCGTAGGTTAAATCTGATTGTAACTCTAAGTCTTCAAAATAGGTGATTATATGATCTTCATCTCGTACCAATTTCTTTAGCATTGACACATGGAAAACAATGTGTACTTCAGCTAGGCTTGGTGGTAATGCTAGTCCATATGCAAATTTTCCCACTCGATTCAGGATTGGAAACGGTCCAATGAATCTTGGCTTCAACATCCCTAATATTTTAAATTTGATCCCCCTTCATAGGAGATGTCTTTAGGTACACAAATTCCCCAACATGGAACTCTAGGTCCCTCCTTGGAGTATCAGCTAACTCTTTTATCGATCCTGAGCTGCCTTAAAGCTTTGGTAAATGAGTTTCACCTTTTCAGTTGCTTCGCTCACCATCTCTGGCCCAATTATAACTGCCTTGGTAGACTCTAGCCAGCATGATAGAGATTTGCAAGGCCTACCATATAAGGCTTCAAATGGTGCCATCCCTATACTGGCTTAGTATGAGTTATTGTAGGTGAATTCAGCTAAGGCTAAGTGTTTCTCCCAGTCACCTCCCCAGTGAAGAATACAAGCTCTTAACAAATCTTCCAAAGTTTGAATAGTCCTCTCACTTTGACCATCAGTCTAGGGATGATATACTGTACTCAACTTGACTTGGGTCCCATGGCTTTTTGGAAAGCTTCCCCGAAATGTGAGGTGAATAGGGGATCTCGGTCAGAGACTATCTCCTTTGGAATCCCATGTAAGTTTACAATATTATCATCATACAATCCTGCCAGTTATTCGGTCCACAACCACCCCATATGGAGTCATGCTTCTTCTTAATCCTTTGGAGCTTTGCAATAAAATCACATTTGACACACTCCCATTTCTAGGTTGGTATTTCTAAAGGTTGCAATAGTCCTCCGGGTAGTTGATGTTGGGCTTTGATTTGTCAGCAAGTCTGACACTTGGAGACAAAATCCACAACATTCCTCTTCATTCCAATCCACCAATAGGTTCGCTTTAAATCTTGATACATTTTAGTAACTCCAGTGTGTATCGAGAACTTTGAGCAATGGGCCTCATTAAAGTTATTTCACCTCAATGCATTATCCTTGGGTACACATAACCTTCTTCTAAATCTGTTCACACTATTGGAATCAACTACAATGTCAGGAATCTTGTCCAACATTTCATTCACCTCCTCATCACCTATTTGTGCTAGCTTAACATGATTAACTAAATCATTGGAAATAACCAAATTTGCAAGTAAACCTGTTAGCTACTCCACTGGGTTAATAGCTACAACTTTTACTGGCATGGCCCAAAGTCTAGCTAGCTGCTGACTTTTGTCCACTTGGCCCTTTCGACTGAATGTGTCGGCTACCACATTCACTTTCCCTAAATGGTGTAAGATTTAGAAGTCGTAGTCCTTCAAATATTCTATCCACCGCCTCTGTCTGATCAAAAAGTCATCAATCCTCGGTAAGGGGTACCGATTCTCGACTGTAACTTGATTGATTCTTTGATTGTCAATACACAGCCGAAGTGATCCGTCTTTCTTTTTCACAAAAAGCACATGGGCTCCCCAGGGTGTAGTACTGGGTCAGATGAAACCTACCTGCAACAACTCCTGTAATTGACTCTTCAACTCCTTGAGTTCTGCTGGAGGAATGCGGTATGGCGCTTTAGAAATGGGTGTTGTTTCAGGTGCTTAGTTGATGGCGAACTCCATTGCCCGCTTAGAGGTAATCCTGGAAGTTCTTCTGGGAATACATTTGGAAACTCTGCTACCACAGGAATCATGGACAACTCTTTGGGATTTGACTTAGACCCAACTAAGTTAGCCAAAAAGACTTTACAACCCTCACCAAACAATGGGCAATCCATGGATGTGGTTTTCTCCATGGATCTCCACCAGTAAGATGCTTCCTCTTGAAGCATGCATGTTGCCAACCTCACTTGATGGTAGTGGGGCAAAGACAGAGCCCAAACGCTTTCTCAGTAATGTCTATCTAGCTCTCTGCCTTCATTGGATCTATCTTTCCAATAAATACCTCAGCTCCATTCTTCCTGAATTTTTCCACACGGTAACGATCACTATTGTCAACCGCTGGTGGCACCTGTAATGACCCAGCCCAAAGTGCAACGTAATGGGCTAAGTCATCTCTTTAAAATGGGTACCCCGAAAGTTAAAGTTCTCTAGTCCATTCCCACTTATAAACAGGATCTTCTCCCAGTAGGTATTAGATGTGGGACTAAGTTGAGGGATCTCAAAATCCACCCACCTTAGGAAATTTCATCCCCGAAATGCCTATTCTTGGCCCGTTGCTAGCCCCAGCCCACGACCTGTTTGGCCCGTGACTGGTAGCCTAGCCAACGTTTCTAGTCTTGGCCCGTTGCTAACCCCAGCCCACGACCTTTTTGGCCCATGACCGGCAGCCTAGCCAACGTCCCTAGTCCATCGCACCATCTAATACGGAACCAGGTCGGCTCTGATACCATTTATAACAACCTAGCACAAAGTGCAACATAATGGGCTAAGTCATTTCTTTAAAATGGGTACCCCGGAAGTTAAAGATCTCTAATCCATTCCCACTTATAAACCGGATCTTCTCCCAGTAGGTATTAGATGTGGGACTAAGTTGAGGGATCTCACAATCCACCCACCTTAGGAAATTTCATCCCCGAAATGCCTATTCTTTGCCCGTTGCTAGCCCCAAACCACGACCTTTCTGGCCCGTGACCGGCAGCCTAGCCAACGTTTCTAGTCCAGCCCGTTGCTAGCCCCAACCCATGACCTTTCTGGCTCGTGACCGGCAGCCTAGCCAACGTCCCTAGTCCATCCCACCATCTAAAACGGAACCAGGTCGGCTCTGATACCATTTATAACGACCCAGCCCAAAGTGCAACGTAATGGGATAAGTCATCTCTTTAAAATGGGTACCTAGAAAGTTAAGGATCTATAGTCCATTCCCACTTATAAACAGGATCTTCTCCCAGTAGGTATTAGATGTGGGACTAAGTTGAGGGATCTCACAATCCACCCACCTTAGGAAATTTCGTCCCCAAAATGCCTATTCTTGGCCCATTGCTAGCCCCAGCCCATGACCTTTCTGGCCCGTGACCGGTAGCCTAGCGAACGTTTCTAGTCTTGGCCCGTTGCTAACCCCAGCCCACGACCTTTTTTAGCCCGTGACCGGCATCCTAGCCAACGTCCCTAGTCCATCCCACCATCTAATACGGAACCAGATTGGCTTTGATACCATTTGTAACAACCCAACCCAAAGTGCAACGTAATGGGCTAAGTCATTTCTTTAAAATGGGTACCCCGAAAATTAAAGATCTCTAGTCCATTCCCACTTATGAACAGGATCTTCTCCTAGTAGGTATTAGATGTGGGACTAAGTTGAGGGATCTCATAGCACCACTTGTCGGACTACCGTTTGGACGCTTGCTTGGGTATGGACGCTCCCCCGATCAGCCAACCCTGCCCGCCCTTGGGCACTTCCCTGACCACCATCCGAGGTGATTCTGGGACCCGCTGTTGAGTTTGAGGCTCCATTCCCTCTCCCAGTAACCACTGAACGATATTTTGAACTACAAAATTTGAATTTTCTGAAGCTTGTGCTAGTCCTTGTATGGCCATCAGGATTTGGGCCAATACATTCTATGTGTTCGAATTTGACGGAGTAGATCAGTTTGTCTGTCTACAAGTGCCTACCATCTAAAGCATCGAGCCATAATGGTTCATTAATTTATTTTTTAAAATTTTGATTTAGGTTTATTAGCGAATGAATTTGTTAGTTAATAACACAATACAGTTGGAAAAGATAATTATTAGACTTTCTAACAAGGTACTTGAGTTATAAAATGTGAGCTTGTGGGAAACCTACTTTAATACCACCTATAACGACCCGCATGAACCGGCCCAGCGTTACTTAAAAATATAGTTAATGTATATATAACACGTAAGAACATGAATCGTGACATGGTAAATAATTCAAGAACATGAATTTTAATACTGTAAATAAGTCTAGAATTTATAAATCGTAAAAATAAAATATGTTCTGATACATATGACTATAGATAAAATAACTGTTCCACAGTCTCGGACCGTTTCCCATAGCCACATTTATAAATACAAGAGAATAATAAGGAAGTCTAATTTTTATTATCAATTCACAAAACCTGGGTCACTTTTATTCTTTAGTCAAAAACTGCTCACCTGCAGAGGCAATTCCGCGTTAGCGATAAAACCACTAAGTCGCATAATTAAATAAAACAAGTCAATCTAATCCATATTATCATTTCACTCATCTTTCATATCGTTTCACATGTCTTTTAGCAATTATTTCTCAGGTCATTCTGAGATTAGTAATAGTCTCTCAGGTCATTTTTAGATTTGTAATAGTCTGTCAGGTCATTCTAAGTTTAGTAATTATCTCTCAGGTCATTTTGAGATTTGGAAAAGTCTCTCAGGTCATTTTGAGATTAGTAATTGTCTCCCAAGCCATTCTAAGATTAGAAATTTTCTCCTAATTTATTTTGAGATTAGGTGGTCTCCTAAGTCTTTCTGAGATTAGTAGATCTCCCAGTTCATTCTAAGATTAAAAATCATCTCCTAGTTCATTCTAAGTATAGTGCCAAAAAAGGCAACCAGTTTGGGAAAATACAACATTTCAAATAATTATACGGACATAGATATTTCGAACTAATCTTAACGAGAATATAAAATTATTCATAAGTATAATTTTGTTCGACTAGAAATGCATACAACTTAATGCCTAATTTTGTTCAACTGAATAATGTTTCGAACTTTATTTATTTTCATTATGCTATTTAGGTTCGACGCTTGTGATTTTTACCCGACTATAGTTTAATAACCTATTTTCTACATTACTAACTCGTTATTAAAGTAATCACTTTATTTACCTAATATTAATTTAATATGGTAAAGGTAAAATCTTTATTTTATTAATTTCTTATAACCGTCTGATTTAATTTAATCACTTGTATTATGCCGATTAATTATCGACCGTTTATTATTATTGTATTTTTATTACTTATGTCCATGTCGATTTTGTCAAATAATTAATTAGTTTAGTAACTTTAACCCATAACCCATTAAAATAATAATTTTTAAAGATTTATTATGAGTTAGTATTATTATTAGCACAAGCCGGTGTCGAGTCAGGTGTTATTTACAAGTTTGCCACCCAAGGAATTCTTCTTCTTCTTCTTCCCCGACGCCATCCTCTACTCCCGACTCCAGCCTCCCTCTAGGCACCGCCTTCGGCTGCCATTAATTATCGCTGTCCAGCTCTGCCGTGCCGTTGCAGTGTTGCCCCGATCCACTCCGGCCGCCTTCCAGTCACTGAAACACCTGCATCTCCATGTCTAGCAACGCGCGAGCATCGTCGATTCAGCTGCTGGCGAGCGTTACCGCCCCAATTGGGTGGTCGCCTCGACACCCTCGACCCTCTAGCAACCTTCCCCAACCAGATTGGAACCCATCGCCGCCCAGGATGGCCAGATTTCTTCACCCACCGTCGTCACCTCTATTTTTTCCGTCGTCACCTCTATTTTTGCCATTTACCACCCCAGGCCGGTATCTACACATGTGAGATCGGCCATACCCTGATCGACAAAGAGAATAGGATCATCGTCCAACATCAGAACAACCGTCGCCACTGATTCCTGGCGAAGCTTTGCCTATGCTTGCCCACTCGCCGAATAGAGGGACTCGTCGGTCATGGATCTCAGTCGTGTAAAAATTAGTTTTTTTCTTATTGATTTAAAACCTTAATCCTCACGATTATCAATTAAGATTAATATAATTTTTTCTTAACAACTTATAACATTAAAATCAATTGTTATTAAACAGAGCATGATATCCACCAACGACAACAAACAAATAAACAATGATGTCTAACCATGAACTCTACGTGCTTGCCAAAGGAAGAAAGAAAAAGAAAAGAAGATAAGGAAAATACCCAAAACAAGGAGGATGCTCACTCTAGCAAGGAAGAGGAGAAGAAAATGCGAATGAAGGCTATGATGGAGGACGTCCTTCATAAAATAAAATGAAATGACGGCTAGGGTATATGAAAATACCCATATTTCACTTAGCTAGCTAACCAGGTAAATAATAAAATATAATATTTAACCGGGTACAGAATATAACACGTTTAATCCGTCCCGGTCCGCGTCCACATCAAAAATTTTTTTTCACGGTCTTTACAATCTCCCTAACTTGAAAATATTTCATCCTCGAAATAGCATAATGTGCAACCGAACAATCATGATTAATTTTATTTATTTCTTCGGGATCAGTTCACACTACTACAAATTTAAAACTCCTATGCCACAAACATGCTAGGGTATTTTCTTGCAATTTTTGTTTAGTCTCTCATGTAGCTTCCTCTGACCCCTGATTTTTCCACAATACTTTTACCAAAAGAATTTTCTTATTCCTGAGTCTCTTTATTTCTCTTGTCAGGATGCGAATCGGCTTTTCCTCGTAGGTTAAATCTGATTGTAACTCTAAGTCTTCAAAATTGGTGATTATATGATCTTCATCTTGTACATATTCCTTTAGCATTGACACATGGAAAACATTATTTACTTCAGCTAGGCTTGGTGGTAATGCTAGTCTATATATACACAATTTCCCACTCGATCCAGGATTAGAAACGGTCCGATGAATCTTGGCTTCAACTTCCCTGATATTTTAAATTTGATCACCCCCTTCATAGGAGAAGTCTTAAGGTACACAAACTCCCCAACTTAGAACTCTAGGTCCCTCATTCGAGTATCGGCATAACTCTTTTATCGATCCTGAGTTGCCTTAAGCCTTTGCTGAATGGGTTTGACCTTTTCAGTTTCAAATCACACATAACTATATTAAATATCAACCATTAGTGTGATAATGAAAAGTCAAAAACTAACTATTAAATTAATATTAGTAGGTGTCAAATCGCACTCACAACTTCTAATCCCAAAACTTCAATAAATAATATTTATTTAAAACCATCCAAAAATATCACCGTACTGATACGCTAAAGATAATAATTAATAGTTTTTTAATATTGATTCTCAAGAATTAATTTAATTAAACATATTTTTGATTCATTCTAAGATTTACAAAACTCTAAATAAAATAATCTAAATATTTTTTTCGGGGTTTTATAATCTCCCTTACTTGGAAATTTTTTCCCTTAAAAATATAATAGGGTCATATGGAGAAAAATCAAGGTTTTTTCTCGATTTAAGCATAATCACTCATATGTATAGCTAAAATGAGGCACACAGTCCCATGTCACTGTCATTTAGATTGCACAAGCATCCCATACCACCTATTCTACCAAGATAACATCTCCAATTGTAAAGGCATCCCATATACTCATTGGTTAAGTGTCACATGCACCTAGTATGACACATAAGTGATACACCCATAATTACTTACCATCTAAAACAATGAAAATTAATGTTATAAAAGAATGATCAATGCATATATAAAAGAAAATTTACCCTTATAATAGTGGACTCTTAGACTTTAAACAAGGTAAGGATTAATTAGCATGATTCCATGAGAAACACAGCTTTGATACCACTTCTAACACCCGCCTGTTCCGAGGCATGAGCAATATGAAACTAAGTGTCTCATTAATTAATTTTCTATTAATTTTCAAGATTTTAAATAAACCCATGGCATAAAATTTAATATAACAAATGCTCAGAATAATCTAAGCCCCATGAACCGAACCGAAATCCCACTACCATGCAAACAATCTAAATGTATAATAACAAATAGGACTCCAGCTATCTCAACTCTACCCATCCTTCCATGCTCACACCTGCGGAGGTAATTCCACTCTAATGATAAAAATACTAAGTCATATAATTACAAGAAACAAGTTAATATAATCTACAACATCTGAATTTGAGTCTTTTAGTAATTGTGAGCCTATGCCGAGTTCTTATTATCCTGGGAGGGGTGGCCGCATCATCTAGCTACAATCACATATATGCACACACACACTACGTGGCCCACAACCTGTAGTTATCGATATTTGCCATTGACTCACCCTCTTAGTATCACAAGTACATAATGTGCCTTGCGCCACTGCGCCTTGTCACCCCTTTCGGCATGGGGGTAGGTATTTAATCTTTCAAGAAGTTTAAGAGGCTTTGTGTCTAAGTCAATTTTTTTACCCCAATTGTGTTCGGTGCATGGTGATTGAATGTGGGCTTAGGCTGACCAAGGTTGCCAAACAACAATATATGACATTTCGAGTTATTATATGGACCTGGAATTGTGATGAGCCACCTGCAACTACAACACACGATCCTAATATAAATAAAACTTCTCTAAAGTCTTTCCTTTGTGAGACAAATATAAAAAGCCGATTTTTCTCCATATTATATTTTTAAGGACGAAAATTTCCAAGCTAGGGAAATTGTAAAACCCTGAAAATAAGTGAGTTATCTTATTTTTTTTTGTAAATCATAAAACCAATCTTAAATATTATTTAATTAAATTAATTCTTAAGAATTAATATTATAAAGTATCAATTAGGACCTTTATCATACCAGTACAATGATATTTATGGATGGCTTTTAATATGTTTTAATTATTGAATTTTTGGGATTGGGAGTTGTGAGTGCGAGTTGCCACCCATTCGCATAAACTCAATAGTCAATTTTTGCCTTTTCGTTATCTAACAAATAGTTGGTGTTTAATATAGTTATGTATGATTATACTAAGTAGCGTGTGTGCACATATATGGGATTGTAGTTGGATGGGCAGCCACCCCCTAGCATAATAAGACCTTAGTAAGGTTGGTGTTTGTTGAGTGTTCTCAGGGTGAGAATACGCCGCACAAGACTGTTGGGATCGAAACATTTTGGGTCCTAGATTCATCCCTATGACACCTCCCAAGTTTTGTAGCACTCCTACACAAGCTAACACAAGGAAATTGTTACCCAAGATTACCTCAAAGTCATCAATCTCCACAAACATGAAATCAGCTCAGCCACTGAATTCCCCAAGCAGATCTGAACTCCATGAATCACACCTTGAACCTGCTTCACCAGTGAATTCACAGCCTTGATCTTGCTGGTAGTAACCCTTGATTTCAGTCTTAATTGACCTGACACCTTCGTCGAAACGAAGCTATAAGTTGCCCCGGTGTCAACCAATGCTAAAACCCGTCTTCCATTCAAAATCACTGGAACATACATCGACCCCAAACCTTCTTGGTTAGGCTTTTCAAGCCTTAGAGCTCCTATCACCTGTAAGGTACACATCTGGGCTGGCTTACTTGAATCAGAATCTTCCTCTATGTGCATCACCACCATCTTCCCCTCCAGATTGTTTAGGCATTCCCTGACCCTATGTGGTCCACCAGAGGAAAAGCACTGCAACTGCCTCCCTTCAACACCCTTGGAATTGCTTGGCTCAGCCCTAGGGAAAACTTTCTTCTTCTCCTTTGGTCTCAGCTTGAATGACTTCCCCGTCACTCCCCACCATCTTGCCTTCCTTGGAAACTCTGTCACCTCCACCAGGACCAACAGCAGTCTTCAGGTCTACTAGGGCATCGCTGCACTTAATGGAATTTACAAGTGCTACACCTTTTGCCTCTTCAACTGCAACAACCCGCCATTTTTCACGATATTGTGGGCCTAACTGGCTAGGTGTTACTCAAAAGTAAAGTAATTATGCCAAAACATTTTTTATAAATAATAACTTATATAAAGATCCCACATTCTTGGACCATTTCCCAGCAGCCACACTTATTTCTCAATTAAATAAAAAAAGGAGTCCTCATATTTATTTTTCTCCATACTCTGGATGTCAATCACCTAATTTCGTATCTGCACACCTGCGGAGGCACTCCGCATTAGTGATTACAACACTAAGTAGTATAATGGATAAAACAAAACAAGTACATTCTACTATTTCCTTATGTTTATTTTAATATGTGGTGGAGCGATTCGACTATACTCCAAAACAATGCGGAGGAGGTATCCGCTATGATCCGGACACCCCGGTCGTAGCCTTTTTTGTGGGGAGGCTACCACTACTGTCTCCAGTGCTAGTGCCTCGCACACCCCGGCGGTAGCCTTTTTGTGGGGTAGCTATCACTACACTCGGGTGATTGCTATGCCCCGTTTGTGGGGAAGCTCTCACTACCAATTCTAGTGTCAGTGCCTCTGTAACACCCCAAATCCGGTCCACACTCGTGAACCGAACCGGCATGTTACAGGCCCCGGTTAAGTCGGCTAACCCGAACCTAACTCATGCGGATCCAATCTCGGCGTCTTAAGATGAAGATACAACTCGCAATGCATGGATGAATACACAAACCTAACATGGTACTACATGAATGACATGCAAGTCAGAGTACACACCAAAACCATCCCGATAAAAATTAATAAAAGTTTTGAAATATGACGGACAGAATTTCCCCTAAAAATGCAATTAGGGGCCACCCTGTCAAATATACATATAAAAATATATATAACCAAGTATCAAACAATTTCATTCACGCAGAATCTAATTTACTATACTCTCATTCTGAAGCTTGGGTTTCAACCCATCACACTTTTGCTGCGCTACTCTGATCATTTCATTTCATCTCATTGTCAAGCCTCAAACATTTACTCATAGCA
>JAURVB010011184.1:0-13126 GCA_033002965.1 Piper betle
CCGGGGATGGGAGTTAGGCCACGTTAATGAGAGGGAGAAGGAGCCGCCGGTTGGGTGTTGGTGGTGTGTGCATTGGACTATGAACTGTCAAGTAGGAGGGGATGGAGGAGGTTATGAAGCTCCCCCACATATGGATCATGGGCGACGACATGGATCTTCAGAGAGGGGAATGGAGAGGTTGGCGGTTGTGATTAATGTTTGAACCAATAAATATATAAATATATTTTCAGGAAATGTCAGCGTGAACGACCATGATCACTAATAGTAATAATAATCCCAGCTTGAATGGCGAAGAATAGAGAGCCATTCACCGAATAAAAATAGAATATTATAATTATTGATAACATTTATCACTTTTGTGAAAGAAATTTTTTTAAAAAAGTTTGATACAATTTTCTCTAATAAATTTATCGTTACTAATACCCTATTTTCTTATAATAATTCTATTCTTACGGCCCCCTAAATAAACTTCATTTTGTGTCCTTGCTACTTTTTTCGAATTGAATTGATCGTAAATGTGAGCACAATTGGCTCATTTCTGGAAAAAAACAACAATATTCCCGGCTTCTACAGGTGTCTTACCAAAAAATAAATATTTTCTTTTATAATATTAATAATATTTACGTGGTTGTCATAATTATAACCGGCTAATATGGCATTTAAGAATCTAAATTTCAAGGCGAACCGTCCCCACTATTCACTAATCACTAAAATCATGCTCACTAATGTCTGATTTTGGAAAGATAAGGAGATATAAATGACGATCACCCTAAAATTCAGGCGTATATTAATCGACCAAGAAGACGTTCCTGTTGGAAGAGGCGAAATCTCCTTGGGTGGCATAGCCACTAATCAACCGAGGAGAAAGCTTTATTTTAGTCATTTTGGTATAAGAGAATGCTTTTTGGAAAATTTTGGGATATTTAAAAAAACACTTTGGATTGGCGGCACAGAAATTTCTTCCCACCGTTGAGATTTGAGCTCCGATTGGAAAGAAAGCAATTGATCAATTCTTCACACAAATAGCTCAGAACACTACTAGTCAAAATATTGATCAATGGTAGTTAATTGGCAATGCTTAAGAGTAATGGCTAGCTTGAGAACAGCTCCGGCGTTGACGATGTCCATTGACTCGGTCGTCGTGATCCCGTACCCCTTCGCAAACCTGAAGTAGCCGGTGCCGGAGACGATGCTGAACTCTCTCTCCGGCAAGGAGTAGAGGCCGGCGCCTTGTATCTCCCGAGAGGTCCCCTTGTACGGCCTCTCCGTGAACACCACCGAGAACACCATGTGCAGCGCCTTCCCGTCCAATGCCGAGGTCGCGTACATCCCCTGCGCCCGCCCCACCGCCTTCAACTCCGCCGCTGGCCCTTCCGTCGCCGCGTCGTCCACCACTATCACCGTTCCAAAGTGAAGGACGTTGGACTTGGCCCCCATGTTTCCGGAGACGACGCTGCCAAGCTGCCTTCCCCTCTGAGGTAGTCGTGGACGTAGAGGACCAGGCTGCTCTGCCGGGGCCGTAGCGTCGAGAGGGAGGAGACGACGGCGAGAAGGGCGGCGGAGGAAAGGAGAACCGGCAAGTTGAGGAAGGTAGAAGCCGGGGGCGCCATCGTTTAGTTTTCGAAGTAGCTATATGTACTCATAACTCTCTCTGTACGGTTAATTAACACTCAAACAACAAATCGAACCCATCTCCCTATTGCACTATTGGTGAAGTTACTGTACAATGATATCAATTCTGGTTCAAAGAAAATATCATTGGAATCTGGAAGAAGATGCCGATCTTTGGAATGACGTTCTCTGAAGATGTGCATGTCCAAATATTTGTGGCCGGTGGATATAGAGAAATGGAGGTCGGACGCTCAGATCTTAGTACTTAACTAGTCCTTCAATACAATACAAAAAATGAGGCTACAACTGCAATGCACGTTGCATTTGAGGGCACTACATGAAAAATATTTTTCGATTAGGATCATACCTGTAATAAGGTATAATTAGAGGTTATTTTGCAAAGGACGTTGGCTAGTCAAAGACCCAAAAAAACTGGACCGAAAATTTTTGTGAAAATCTTTTTAATAACTTTTATCTTTAAAATATATTTTTAGAATTATTGCATTTTTTATATTTGAAAAAAAAACTAAACTGAGATGAGCTTCTTCTTCAACTTCTTGCCAATTTAAGCTTCCAATGCCCTCAAATCCGGCTCTTTACACGCGTTTTTTTAGACTCAATTAACCATAATTTCGGTTATTATCAATCTCTCCACCTCTCATCGCTGACAAACTCCCTGTACCACCCTTGAACTCTGCAACTTGGAAACACCCAAACGAAAGAAGCCCGACAAACAAAACCACCGGCTTCCCTTCTTCCTCTTCCTTGGTTCTCTGCATGTCGCCGGCTCACCACTCGGCAGCGTGACACCTCCTCCATGACCTCAAACCAGGCTTAGCTTGGTGCAATATACAGCAGCACAAGGAGTTAATTAGACCTTCGTCATTGGGTGCATACAGGGAACAATTCAATTGTTCCTTTTTTTTCTTTTTCCTCTATGCTCCGTATATAATAATCTGTTTTCGCATCAGGCCTGCATAAACTAGGCCATGAAAGATCCTACAAATATTTTGATTTGCCTGGTTCTAACCATTTCCCTAATTTCATGCAAGTCTACCACGGCCGCTTCTTACGTCCCTCAAGTTTCCTTTCTACTCAACTGCGGCTCGACCTCTGATGGATTGGACGCCGACGGCAGGAAATGGGTGGCGGATTCTCGCTCAAGTTCTTGACGTCCTCGGCCCACACCGAGGACTCCACCGCCGGGTTTCAAGATCCTGCGCTGCCGTCCCAAGTCCCATATATGACGGCGACGGTGTTCAACTCCGAGGCCACCTACCGGTTCCCGATCGCCGCCGGGAAGAGGCATTGGGTTAGGCTGCATTTCTACCCCTCCACGTACGGCGGCCTCAACGTCTCCAACGCCTTCTTCTCCGTCAAGACCGATGGCTACACCCTTTTACGTAACTTTAGCGCCGCCATCACCGCCCAGGCCCTGACCCAGGCTTATATCATCAAGGAATTCTCCGTCACCCCCTCCTCCGGCGCCCTCAACCTCACCTTCACCCCCTCCGACAAGCACAACAACTCCTACGCCTTCGTCAACGGCATCGAGGTCATCTCCATGCCCGACATCTACGAGTCTCCGGCGGGGCTGGTGGGCTTCTCCGACCAGTCGGTCGACGTCGGCGGATCCGGGGTGCAAACCATGTACAGGTTGAACGTTGGAGGTCAGTACATTCCGGCGGCCAATGACTCAGGCCTCACTCGGACTTGGTACGACGACTCGCCGTATCTGTTCGGCGCAGCTGTTGGGGTGACCTACTCGGCGAGCGACAAGGTGAAGATCAGATACCCGACCGATCAGCCGGAGTATTTTGCTCCGACGAACGTATATGCCACGGCTAGATCGATGGGTCCGAACTCGAAGATCAATCTAAACTACAACCTGACATGGGTGTTCCAGGTGGACGCCAATTTCACCTATGTGGTAAGGTTCCATTTCTGCGAGCTGCAGCTCACCAAGGTGAACCAGAGGGTGTTCGACGTCTACCTCAACAACCAGACGGCGCAGGAGGCGGCCGACGTGCTGGCCTGGTCAGGTACCAAGGGGTTGCCTGTGTATAAAGACTACGCCGTCTATGTCACCGACCTCCCCGAGGACAAGCAGCTGTTCGTCGCCCTGCATCCCAATGCCGAATCCAAGCCGGAATACTACGACGCCATCCTTAACGGCATGGAGATATTCAAGCTCAATGACTCCACAGGCAACTTGGCCGGGCCTAACCCGGTACCCTCGCTGTTGCTTGTCGACGACGAGCAGGAGGGTGATGGCGGGAACGTTTCGGAATCGAATAAGCGGAGGATGGTGATTATCGGCGGCGCAGCAGGAGGAGCCACCGCCTTGGGCCTGGTGTTTGCTGTCTGCTTTATCGCTTACCAGCAAAAGAAGAGAGCGCAGGCCGGCGACTCAGGGTCCGGCGGTTGGTTGCCACTCTACGGCGGCTCCCACACGACCGGCAGCAAGTCCACCATCTCCGGGAAGAGCACCGCCAGCAGCATCTCCTCCTTGGCGCAGAGCCTCTGTCGGCACTTCTCCTTCGCCGAGATCAAGCTCGGGACGAAGAACTTCGACGAGTCGCTGGTGATCGGCGTGGGAGGGTTCGGAAAGGTCTACAAGGGGGTGATCGACGGCGGGACGAATGTGGCCATCAAGAGGTCGAACCCATCTTCGGAGCAAGGAGTGCACGAGTTCCGAACGGAGATCGAGATGCTCTCGAAGCTCAGGCATCGTCATCTCGTGTCTCTGATAGGATTCTGCGAGGAGAACAATGAGATGATCTTGGTCTATGACTACATGGCCCATGGCACTCTGCGAGAACATCTCTACAAGAGCGACAAACCTCCTCTATCATGGAAGTTGAGGCTAGAGATTTGCATTGGAGCGGCAAAGGGACTCCATTACCTCCATACCGGAGCCAAGTACCCGATCATACACAGGGACGTGAAGACCACTAACATCCTCATCGACGAGAATTGGGTGGCCAAGGTCTCAGACTTTGGCCTCTCCAAGACAGGGCCGAGCCTAGATAAGACCCATGTGAGCACGGTGGTGAAGGGCAGCTTCGGCTACCTCGACCCAGAATACTTCCGGCGACAACAGCTAACAGACAAATCCGACGTCTACTCGTTCGGGGTGGTTCTGTTCGAGGTGCTATGTGCCCGCCCGGCCTTGAACCCATCCTTGGCCAAGGAGCGGGTCAGCCTCGCTGATTGGGCTCTCCATTGCCAGAAAAAGAATACACTTCAGGACATTGTTGACCCCCAACTGAAAGGCAAGATCAACCCCGAATGCTTGAAGAAATTTGTCGAGACGGCGGAGAAGTGCTTGTCTGACAATGGCGCCGATCGGCCGGCGATGGGGGACGTCCTGTGGAACCTCGAGTTCGCACTCCAGCTACAAGAGACCGCCAACGGCAAGAAGAACGTAGATGGCCATGGTGAGCCGCCCGGCGGCGAAAGCATGTTGGATGGTCATGGTGCAAGGGTTACCATTGAAGATTTAGGTCTAACAAGTGAAGATTCAGACTCGAGCTCCAATGCAGTGTTTTCCCAGCTTGTCAATCCCAAAGGCCGGTGAGAAGCAGGATAGAATTATATACATTGTATGATCTCGCTGTTTTGGTTGAACGACGTCTGATTCGCCGATCATATTATGAATATGTGATTAGATCCTCGTGTTGAGATTGGAACTTGCAAAATAATAATGTGTTTGTCATATATAATGCATGGCATTTAATAATTGTATATTATAGACAAGCTTTCCCAAGTGCGTAATAGAGTTTTTTTGTAATGATTATTACTTTTTTAATTTTAATTATTTATGTTTCAACAAGCTTATGATCAATTCATACGGAGGGTTTTTTTATCGTATTTGATAATAAGTGGATTCGAAACAGTGAATCCTGCACCCATAACACAAGACAAATTTACATCTCAAAATAAAATAACTTCAATTAAAATATAAGTCGAAAATATATGAACGCCTGAAGAACAACTACAGAGATCTTTGTCGAGGAACAGCTTGGGGAGAGAATTTATTAGTTTTTTTACTTATAACCATCCAAGCAAAAACTGTCGCACCCATTTGTCTACAGGGTCACGGACACATGCCATTACATTGCACAGGTAGAACCGTAGAGGCAAGATCTAACCACCCTTGGTTGGCTTTGCGTCCACTCTTCTGTCTCTTCATGTCACGAGCCTGCGAAGCACCAAAGTCTTCATCTTTACAATCACAACACTATCATTTCTTTTCTCGTATATATGTATGTGTGTGTGCTACATTTTTCATAGATCAATCAAACCACAATGAAAATCGTGTTCATCTCGCTGCTGGTCTTGGTGGGTACGTCGGCCGAGGTGCAACCACCGACCCCGGTGGTGGACATGGAAGGGCGTGAGCTTCAAACAGGAGTGCACTACTACATCCTCCCCGCCGACAGCTCGGGGGGAGGACTGGTGCTGGCCCGCCGTGGCTTCATGTGCCCCATGAACGTCGCCCAGCTCAACGCCAACACCTCCAACGGCATTCCCCTGGCCTTCGTGCCGTTGAATGCCACAGAGACGTCGGTGGCGGAAGGGTCGACAAAGGTGAGGATAGTCTTCGCTGCGGCCACGATCTGCGTGCAGTCGACGGCGTGGAGGATCGGAGAAGTCGATCGGAGCACGAGGAGGAGGTATGTAACCACCGGGCAGAGTCCCACGGCGGGTAGCTCTTGGTTTACAATAGAGAGAACGTCCGACGGGAAAGGGTATACGATCGTCTACTGCCCTGTTCTCTGCGTCGCATGCGAGTCGGTATGCGTTGATCGGATTGGCGTCTACGATGAGCAGGGGAAGAAGTGGTTGGGCTTGAGCCAAGTCCCCTTACCAGTGGCTTTTAAAAGAGTGTAACAAACTTGTTGAAACTTGAAAGTATCGTTAGTGTAATAACGCCATCCGTACTGTAAAATTAATGATTTTGTGACGATGATACTCTATATATGTGCACCCATGCTCCTACATTTCCATCCCACAAATAAATTAGTTTGCCTACAGCATGTTATATATGAAGAAATAAAGTTTGTCATTTACGCTTTTATAATGCAAAAAGGCCATTTTTTTATGGATAGTTGCTTATGTCCCAAACGTTACAAGTGATCATCTACTGTATAAAAGTGGCAAACGAACGGTAGATTTTTGAATTGTAAGTGAGGAATCATTTTGCAAATTAACCTGATTCTCATAGACTTGTTTATCCATCACGAATGTAGTCTTTTGGTCATCGTTGTAATGGAGGATAAGAACTTTCCTGGTCCTCCTCGTTGTCTCGTATACCTTCCTTTCTACCCGTCAAGTTGTCTCCTTTCTTCTCCTTCCTACTTTGATTACCACATGATTGATGGAGTCAATCACGGGCCGGTCTGTTTTCACGGCGACGTTCCTATTGAGCTGTTTGATCGGATTCGTTGCTCCCCGCGAAGAAGAAGGCCATGGAGGTGGTAGTTGCGGCACCAACTCAGATGTTCGGATTCAGTCCAACTACAGGCCAGGAGTCATTACCCTTGATGGGCGCGCCGATGATTGGGCTCAGGTCGACGGCTTCGACTTCTCCCTCCTCCCCGCTCTCCACCCAGATGCCGGAGATTCTTACAGGCATGGCAAGATGACCGTCAAGGTATTCCCTTTGCTTATTCCTCCCACAACAGGTTCTTTTTCCGTCTCTTCAAAAGATTGAATTTTTATTGTAATTTGATCTTTATTGGCAGGCTTTACATGACGGGCGGGAGGTTTTCTTCCTGCTGCAAGTCGATGGGGTTTATTCATACTCTAAAGGGTAACGAATTTTCATATATTTTTAGTCTCACGGTATATTTTTTAGTCTCACGGTGGCATCAGCAACCATAGCAGTTTTTGAATTAATTTAATTGTGGATATTATCAAATAATTTTTTAGAAAAAAGGAAGATGACGATGATGATAAAGAGGACGAGGAAGATAAAGATGATGAGGATGACAATGACGAGGAAGTAGATAGAAAAGAGTCTAAATTTGAATGTGGATTTCACAGGTTAAAATTAGCTTTCTCAGACTATGTATAGGACTACTTCCTAATTGCATGTTCTTTGATGCCGTTTCGAATATTGAGCTGTGCAATTTCATAACTTCGCTTGTCTTTTTTGCGTCTGTAACGAACCAGAGTATGGGTCCTGTTTTTTTATGCTGCAGTGAAAGTAACAAATGCCCATCTGTAGCTATTATGTTTAAGATTGGAGAGAAAGCCACATATCACGATGTAAGTGCAAAACTATCGTAGTTAATTGTAGTGTGTTAGGATTTTCTGCATTCTCACCACTTTGATTTGTGACACTTATATAATGTTTTTATCCCTTGAATAGATGGGGGTTGTGAACAATCACGAGATGAATGTTCCAGCAAAAATTGCCGAGGCCATGAGGTAGATATTGCACATTTTTCAATAGGAAGTGCAGTGCCTGGCCGTCTCTATGGTGGCAATCCTTCTAATAATGGGAGTGGAGGTGACAGGTGGACGGGAAATTTTGTTTCACGAATCATTCTGTTACTATGACCTAATGAAGTTCGATTTAGCAGGTACGGGCATTTAGTTGATCTATATGGCTGGACACCACATTGCCGATTTCTTGATGGAACAAGTCCTGGTAAATGTGTTAAACTTTATCTTTTACAAGTGAAGAGGTCTTTTATAAAGTAATTTTTGTTTGCCATTAGCTTTGTGGTCAATTTTATTTATGAAGGATGGTTTTCTTTGATTGCATCTATCCATTTTGTGTTTGTCCATGTTGACAACATGAACGGGGAAGGAAAGAATCTTGTGTTGACCTGCTTCATGCTTGGATTCTTGTTTTCATATTTCACCAGATCTTTAGTATTCAGCAATGAAAATCCATGTTAGGTTTTACACTACAGTGCAAGCACCTACCTAGCCATTCACCTCAAGTACTTAAGCTTCCAAGTCTGCTGATGAGTCATAACATCCATGTGCATTTTTCATTTGTGTTTTAGGAGAAATTTTCTGTTCGTAAAAATCTATTGATACATCGATGATCACTATTTTGCTATTAGTGTTTTACATATATGTGTTGTCGTTGATAAAGTGAAAGACTCAAAGCATTTGACAGTGTGATTGTTCTAATCAGGGAATGATACAATTTCTCAGAATGACTGGAAAGGAGCGTGGTGGCATGAAAGCTTGAAAGTTCATTCAGGTATGGAACCTATCCATAACTATTAAATAAAATATAAGGCAATTAAAGGGAACTAGTATCTCAATGCATGTCAAATAGTGGACAAGATTCAACAACTATGCATACCCAGAAATTTCCTCAATGCTTTTCTTCTTGAAACCTATATCCTTTCACTATGCTCTTCTGTTTGCAGTTTTGTGAATCTACTACTCTTTCCTTCAGGTCTTGTTGAAGATGACAGTCCATTTATAGCTGATAATGGAAAAGGTGCATACACCTTTGAATTCTCGAGGCCTTTGAGGACAATGGATCGTCTTCAGCAGGTATATCTACCTATAAATTTCCTTTTTATCTGTTTATCTCAAATAAAATTGAAGCATCTTTAAATTATAGCTCGACAAAGTTTGTGACAACTCTTGGTTTCTACTATAGGATGTTCAGTTTACAATTGGTCAATCTAGCGAAATGGCAGTTGCGTTCTGGTATCCTGTTGATGGAAAGCCATGGCAAGGATCTCAGCACTATTCAATTAATTGTGATTGGGTGTCATTGGACATTGCTACATCAAGTGGCAGCTTGACTAGAGCCAGTTCGAAGGGTTCATGGAACTTTGCAACTGCATTTTCTCTGCTCTTATCAGTGATCTCCTTCTGTGTTTCAGTTTTTGTAGGGTATTGGGTATCTAGAACAAAGGGTGTTCCCTTTACCCGAATGGAAATTGCACTCGGTTGACATGCTGCTCCTGAAAATTAAAGCTCCATTTTCTTTTTTTATTCAATTTCTCCATAGATGCCTGGAACTTGAATTTTGATTATTGATGTTGTAAACTACAACTATACTCGTTCTACCTTGGATAGTTTTATCGGGTGTGATGGTGATACTAATTTGGTAACCTTATTAGTTTATTTTTTCCCTATTGGTTACCATTATTTCGCAATTTTATCGTACAATGCAGGCTAAGTGCCATAATTAGAGAGGAGTTTGTGTAAGGAAAATCATCTCTACTTCAAAATTTTATCATTTCTTTGTAGGAGAGTTGGTCTAAGAAAAAATATTTACTTGTCAAAATTTTGTTATTTTTTTTCATGAGTAAATTTTAAAAATACGGCCTGACATCTCTGATCTTTTTCCCCTGGCTGTAAGGTGTTTGGTTAGAACAGGGTTATATGAAAATTTAAGGAAATTTTATCTCAAAATTATTTTCGTCATAATTATAAAGATAAAAAAATTTATATGAAATTTAACGAAATTTTATCAAAGAAGTACTTTCGTTATAATTATGATAAGTGATAGAGTTTTAGAAAAAACGATTGTTTGAGTGTTATAATTATTGAGGTGGTGTTTTTTAGGTGTTTGAAAATAATAAAAAGAGCTAAACCACTTTTTATTTTTTTAATATTTTGTAAAGGATTTTAAAAATGCATTTATTACTTTATATTTTATCAATATTTTGTCAAATACGATTTTTCTTATCATTATCGTATAATGTTATATGTTTTCGATAAAAAAATTTATAACAATGCAACCAAAAGTGAAAAAAGAGATACCCGCTGTCAAAGTATATTAAATTTAGTTCGTTTATTTAATAGCCCTAACAAAAATAAAATGGGTAAAGGTTTCCTGTGCAAGAGGAAAGGAAACCCTTACCTGCGCCAGGATAATTTGGGTAAAAAAATTTATAACAATGCAACCAAAAGTGAAAAAAGAGATACCCGCTGTCAAAGTATATTAAATTTAGTTCGTTTATTTAATAGCCCTAACAAAAATAAAATGGGTAAAGGTTTCGTGCAAGAGGCAGGAAACCCTTACCTGCGCTAGGATAATTTGGGTCGTCCGATTATGATCGAACGGCCCATATTTGATAAAAAAAAATTTCCACCACCCCCTCCTTCGCCGGTGGCCGGGATCTGATCGCGGCGGGGCGGGGCGGGCGGGGGGTGGGCGAGAGGTGGCGGCGGGTGGGAGGTGGGCGGGGTGGGGGGAGGTCGAGGGGAGGGCGGGGGTGGCGGGGCGTGGCGGGCGTGGCGAGGGCTGGCGGGCTGCGGGAAGGGGGCGAGGGGGTGGTGGGGCGGAGGGGATGGGGGCCGGTGGGCGGAGGGTGAGGGCGAGAGGGCCCGCCGCCCCTCTCGCCCTCACCCTTCGCCCACCAGCCCCCATCCGCCTGACACCCCCACCGCCGCCCCAGCCCTGCCTCGCCCCGGCCCTGCTCACCCCGGCCCCGCTCGGCCCGCCCGCCTCCCCCGCCCCTGCCGCCACCCCGCTCCGCCGACACCCACCGCCCCGCATTCCCCCCCACCCTTGCGCCCCGCCACCCTTCCCTGTCGGCCACCGCCTGCCCCTACTACCCCGCTCCGCTCGGCCCCACCTCCGCCGCCCCTCGGCCACCACCCACCGCCCCCAACCCTGCCGATGTCATCGCCATCGTCATTGGTGCCAGAGGAAGGAGTGGGTGACAATCAGCGGTGGCGGCTGCGCCGAAGGAAGGATTGGGGTGCCCGATATGGACCGTCCTTGTAATCGGACGGCTTAGATTAAATTTAAATTTATTTTTTTAAAAATCCTAATTAATCTGGCCCGTCCTTATAATCGGACGGCCCAGATTATTTTATGGTGCAGGGGCGCTACTCGCCTTTGGCACAAAATAGCGCCCTCTAATAAAATATGATGGCTAGGCATCAACAAAATAAATAAAAATAAAACCGGTCCAAACAGCATAGGCCGGAGATGGTTCACAAGGGTAAAACCCCCCACCAAAGGCCGCCTCAAACCCTCATCTTCTTCCTTCGTCGACCCGTGCGTCCCATTTCGTGTACGGAGTCGGTAATAACCTCAATGTCCTCCCCGCCCTGGCCATGGCTGTGAGCCTTGCTTCCTCTTTTGACCTCAGAAAGGGCTCGAGTCCCGACTCGGGCGCGGCGATGGAGATGGAGATGGAAAATGGCGATTGTGGCGAGCTTTACACCGACTTGCACCTCCCGTCCTGTCCGTCTCAAGCTCGCGTTTCTACTCAGCAAGGTGTGAGCTTCGCCTCCTCTTCCGATGACGAAGACGGCGAGCGGTGCGAAGCGGAGTTTGATGATTTGGTTATGCGCGAAGACAACGACGTCGAGAGTGAGGATGGCGGCCTGCATATCATCCTCAATGACCATGACTCTCCTGCCGGTGGTCCTTACCCACTAAATGCTAGCGGGGTTGGCTGTTTTGACGACAACGACGACGACGATATTGTGGTTGTCGCCGGGGGCTTTCGAGTAAGGAAGCAAGAGGGCAGCGAGGCTGTCGTCGGATGGGTTTGAGCAGCTTCCTCATTTGTCTCATTATAAAGTGCGTTTCTATAACCAAATAGGGGAGGGGAAAAACAAGCTTTGATGCGTGTATGGAAATGGTTGTTAACAGTGTTCTCATTGATGGCCTCGTTGGTTTTTTCTCTGTTGTAGTATGTGCGACATCGTGCCAAAGCCAGCGGTTCTTCTTCGTCCATGATAGATGGTAGCGGTAATTGGGATTCCAATGAGGGAGGTCCACCAATGTTTTCAAGCTCTACTGCTCTTATTTCTCCTCTTAACTATATGACTCCGGCTCCTGCCCGGTATAAGCCGGAATTCTATCTCCGTAGGAATATGTAGTCTCTCTTTTCATCTTTCAGCGCTTAATTTCAACTTACTACCTGCATTAGCTGCTCTTATTTTGATTCGATTATATGCAGTGATTGGTTCGTCGCCATAGTTGCCTGTTCTCTTTATTTTGCATGAGTCTAGTACTGATTTTCACTCATGGTCTTGTATCAGGACTACAATCGACATAGATATTTACAAGTTCGACCAGAAGCCCTGGACGAGTGCTGGGGTGGATAAGTCAGATTTCTTCAACTTTGGGTTGGACGAGGAAAGATGGAGAGTATACTGCGCAGACCTGTATTGATCACTGAACAACATATTTCATTTCATTTGTTGGTATTTTTATATTTTGATTTCTTGCCAAGGTAAAGTCTAATTGCCTTGAAATCCTTGCTGAAAGTTGTGTTGTCACGAGCTTCGTATCGGCAGCATATCTTCAGTGGTAAATGGCGTCAATGTGCACTGTATCCTCATCAAGCAAAGATTGAGTGCATGTGTCTGCTGGTCATTTTCCTGATGTCTGCTGCCGAAGTAAATCTGGTGTTCTGGTTTAACTAAATGCTTATTTTCCAGAAAGTATCCGGTAATGTTGGCTCACCACGAGTTTCAATCTTCATCAATGTGCGCCTACTGAAACTTGTTCAACAAAGGGGAAAGTTCTCTGCATTCTCTTGAAAGCAGTGAAGTGGGT
>JAURVB010011185.1:0-70390 GCA_033002965.1 Piper betle
CTCATAACTCACAGCTGGCCTCAACTCAGCTCGCGGTCCATGAAGCTGACTTGACTCGAGCTGACAGTTGAACCGACTGGTTCACTCCCGTAAAACTCTGACTCGAGTCACGGGTTTTACAAACCCTATCATTAATAATAGCAATCACTATGATAACAATAGCCACAATGACGATAACAGTAATAGTCTTCACTATCATAACGATAACTTTAACAATAACGATAATAGTACGATAGCGATAGCACGAACGTTAATGATATCGATAACAATAGCGATAAAACAACGCCACCAGTATGGTAATAATAACAACAACAACCATGATAACGATATTGGTAATGAAGACAATAATAGTACGGTATCAATAATAACAATCGTAATTTCAACAGTTCAATAACACCAGGTGAAATTCAATAAACCCACATGATTGTGGAAAACACAATATCATATTCATTTAACATTAAACGGAAGATGAGTCCTACAGACCTAACATTCCAGCTCCTAACAGTGAGTGAGCATCAACAAGTGTACGGTTACCTAGTCGGATATCTAGTCAAATACGTAGACTTAGTCACAGTAAAATAGGATATGCAATGCATGCTATGCAGTTTACGGTGATCTTAACAGTTGTAACAATAAAACACTCAATCCCAGTCAAAAGATCATCAAACAATCAACATTAAGCAGTCAATTAGTTAAACAATCAAACAATTAACAATTAAGATAGTCAACCAGCCAATTCGATCAACTCAATCAATCCGGTCAAAGCAATCAATAATAAGTCAAAACAATCAAATATTCGATTAATCAAACAGTAACCATTTAACTAGTAAACATTAGATAATTAACAGTCACTCAATTATCAAACAATTGGACAATCATTCAATGCCAGAAAAATAATTATCCGAATAAAAACATTAGACTCAGAAAACACAAATCTAATAACTGGTAAATAACTTAGAGCACTCTACAATAGCCTAAATCATTGATAGACTAAGTTTTGTGGCAAATACAACATATAGAACTTACAATAAATCCGAAATACAATTAGAATAGTAGTTTGAACATTAAACAATGTTTAGAAAATAATCATAAGTCTACAAAAATTTTTAGGATTTAAAATGGTTGCTAAACTGTTAAATTAGGAAATGTACACGAATATCATTCAATAATCAACAAATATAATAAAATAATCTAAAAATAAACAAAATATAACATATCACCAAAAATATGTAATCAAGTGACATGTATGTTCAAAATTATCAAATATCAAGAAATATATCTCGAACGGTGACACCCCGATTTTGGTTCACCTAAGAATCAGATTGAAAATGTCGTGATCAAGTCGGGTCATGTCTAAAGGAGCTAGTTTATAAGACTCAATCAATAATATAGATTGAAGTAACCCATTTGACGTGAAGATAATAGAAGACATCATTAAATACATGTTGAAAATACATCAAATATGAGTAAAAGTGTAAAAGAAAATAACTGCATTGAGTTTAAGTGTGTGTAGTGTTTATCTTTCCTCCCACCAGAGCAGACACAGAATCATGAAACTTACATATATAATAAGAAAAACATCAGTAACGAGTATTATTGGTCCCGAAATAATTAATAGTCAAACTAGCAGAGGAGAGCTGACCCTTATGTTAAATGAAAATATTTATATACTCTTTCATAGAATCTCTCATAAGGTGTTAATTAGGAACCGTCGACGTTGTGCGATAATGTCCCCTTTCTTACTCATCTTATGCTTCGTCAATTATAAAAATTATCCCTTGCATGGGAACATCAATTTTTTTCATTTAGCGCTCTATATTCTCTGTGTCACTCCTCACTCTAAGTAGAGAGGCCAAGTACAATCAAACATGCGCCTTCAATACCCTTTGAAACCACAAGTCTAGACATGTGCTGCATTATAGTACCCGTAAACCTCTACACTTCTTCGAGTTTGAGGAACTCAAAGGTGGAGTTGTCGGGATCCCTCGAGAATGGAACAGACGCTCACCAAATCTAAAGCTCATTTTGACTAGCACACCCTCTATCTCAAAACGTGGTTGTCGGTTTTCCCTTGTCTTACATCTTACCAGAAAACTCGAGAAAATCATATATAGGCCAAAGAAAGAATTTATATAATAGGCCCGAAGGCAACTTGCAGTGGATCTTATTTTCAAAGTTAGACTTGAAGGGTTTCATCTTCAAGAGTTATTAATCATGGAAGTAAAATACGTCTAAATGGCCCTGTTAACTATGGTCTAATAAAACATCTACTTAACACGTCTTGCAATCTGGAAATCAAATTAGCAACATAGAGATAAAAAGTGAGAAGAGTCCTAACAGACTTGTGGTCTAAGTTCCAAGCATGTCGTCTTATCTATGGCGAGCTTGGACACTATAACCTACATTGAAACCTATTATTAAGTAAAATACTAACATCTTAACATGATGTATGCTCGTGGTGTGTTTTTACATGATAAATACATCCTAATGAAGAAGACAATGCTAAATAAACCTATAACTAAACATATCGCACATATATCGAGACATAATTAAGAAAATAACTAATAATAAATAATAAATAAATAAATATATACACTCATGAATAAATAGATAAAAAATAAATGCATGAAAATAATCAATATTCTAATCGTAAAATAATAATATTATATATTATATAAATACACGGTAAAATACGACTAAATATCACATATTATAGTGTTAGTAAACATATAAATAATTAAATAAATAAAGACATAATCATTCAATAAATAAATAAATAAACAATTATTTAATTTTCATTAATTATGAACAATAATAATAATATCATAGTCATCCAACACAGAATACGTAATTAAATAAAATAAATAATAACATCACACATTGAACAAATAGATAATGAATTAATTAAATAAATAAAGTTTAGTTAACATAAATAATATTAATATTAATAAGTAAATATATCAATAATAAAAAAAATAATCACATAAGCATCCATTATATACAACAAACATAGAATGGAAAAAAATAAACAATAATGAATAAATAAATAAATACTTATAACATCAAAATATACTAAATAAGATGAATATGCATTTAAACTATTGTAGGGGTTCTCAAATTACTGAAAATGGTCGAAAAATGGTTGAAATTGGACCTAAAATGGCAAACAGAGCAAACTCGAATGAGTCAACTGAGTTGACTCCGTCAACTCAAGCAACAGTGGTGGCATGGATGGACTCGGTTGCTGGATGGGGACACGGACATGGCAAGCCAATGGACAAGAATGGGTGAACATGACTCAGGCTTGCAGACGCGAACACTAGCAGGTGGACTTGAATGCGGGTATACGGGTTTAACGGGGCGGGCATAGCTCGTCTCTGAAAAAAGCCAACGGCAGCACGGTAGGGGTTGCCTCCAGTAGGAGTCTGGCAGTTGGCTGGCTGGAAAAGGGGCGAAATAGCTGTCGAGTGTGACAACGTTGCCAGGAGCAATCGCGGCCATGTCAGAGGTTATAGGTGGTCCCAAAATGAAGGTCATGGTGAAAGGAAGCTATCTAAGTAGTTGGATTGGCCAGAGGTGGCTCACTTATGCCAAAAAGCCCAAAAGGGCGATGGCAGTGGGAAAAACGACTGAAAAAAGCCTTTGCTGTGGTAGCATTGGTGATCGTAAGAGATATAGTGGAAAGCTTGTCGTGAGGCGGTCCTGGGGGTGCCAATCCGGTAGCTGTGGGTGAGCCGAAGACTCACCGGTGGCTAGCCGAAGTGGCGGCGGCGATAGGGGTGTTAACTTTGAAAATCGTGGGAAATATCTGAAATATAACTAGGTGATGCTAGGGCGGACGTGGACGGTTATGATCTTGTCATAGGGCACGATATGCAATATGTATATGAATCGAAAGCTCGGATCGCAACCATCCAAAGTTAAAATGGACTCGAGTCTTAAAAGTGACTCTATAAGTGGAAATGGAGGCAAGAAAGCTAAATGAGCTTCGAACCCTTAACTCAATTGGGTGAAAATCTAGGACTCAATCAAGTTGGGCCCACATGGGCACAATCCGGTAATCTGAAATCCTTATGTTGCATACAAATGAGATACCCTGAAAATTCCAAATGGTTACTAAATGCTACAATGGCCTAAATCTAATCCTATAACCCTGGCTAGCTAATAAAAATCATGAGTATACATCGCATATACACTGATACCTCATATTTTACTGTAGCATAACTTAAACTATCATTTGTATGTCAGCATACTTAGCCACCATAACATACTCATACGGCCATCGGGTCCCATACTCATGTTCTGAAAACTGACATGACTTGAGCTTGCTCGAACTAACTCAAGACTGGCTCGAACCAGGTAAAACTACAAGTGGGTAAAACCCTAACCCAAAGCTGGGTTTTATATGAACTGTTCAAAAATGATTGAAAACCGAGTTGAAACGGTTGAATCCAAGTCAAACCAACTCGGTCAAGATCGGTCATATAAATGATTCGGGTTGGGTCTGACTGTTTGCAACCATGTTCGACAATCAAGCCCGACACCGACAGTTTGCCGGAGTGAACTTTTGGCATGACGGCTCAGCTGACATCGGAGGGGTGAGGAATGGTGGAGTTGAAGGTGGTAGTCAGGGTCGATGGTGTTCAACTTGGCGGGGTACAGTGAAGTTGACAAAGGTATAAGTGGCCGGAATTTGGTTCCCGGCATCGAAATTGACGGCGGCGCACCAACAGTGGCCATGAGCAAAACAACCACTTTGGCACTCAATTCCCAACTAATGGCTAAACGACCAACGATGAGTGGGTCTGTATCTAACACAACTGCAGACTGGCTGACATCTATTACATGGCAGGCGGAAGTCTATTGGCGGCGCCAAGACGGCTGAAAAACAGTGAAAAACATCATTGGTAGAGGGGAGAAACCAGGAAAAGCATCGGGTGTTGGAGAGGCAAAATGGTAATTTTATAATTTTAGCTGCCCTCGTACATTCTCGACATGTGGCAACTTCCAAATGTGTGTCAATACGGTCGTCTAAAGTCAGATGTACATATTGTATACCATCAGAACGGGAAGGACGAGATGAATCAAAGTCACAATTGTGGCAAAGTCATCCGGACACTCCATTGTCTACAAATGACAGTGAACGATAAATAATTACACAACTCAACGTAGTTATGTCGATAAGCATACATATACAAAATGCTCCAAAAGTTTTCAAAAAATTAAAAATGTTCATTTATAATAAGAGACTTATCAGTCACAATATAAATATTAATCAAATAATTAGATACCGATATTATTCGATCAATAAATCACCTAAACTCGGATCAGACCAAACTAAACCGAACATTTTGAGTTAAGAGAGTGAAATCATGGGTGAAGTTCGAATTTTACAATGGCTGATAACCATGGCCGACACAATCTAGGGTGGCCTTATCACCTGCAACCAAGGGCCACTGCCCCGGCTTTGGGATGACTAGATTTGGTTGCCCATGGCCCTCGGCAACCCAAACCTAGCAACCACCTTGGGGCCTCAACAGCCAAGGTGGCCTCAACAAAGTTTAGTAAAAAAATTTATTTTTTAATTTAAATTTGACTAGAGACATTTAGGATAATTCATAAAATTTTTCTCTTTTGTGATAATTAATACTTGATTTTCTCATTCACCGTTAATATCAAAAATATTCTCTTTTTCTTGTAAAAAACTCTAAAAATAATGACCTCGATTTGAATATTATTGCCTTTAGTCAAATTAGTGGAGCTGATCAGCTTTATTTATTATTCAATTGGCACCTTCACTGTTGAAAAACCTACTGATTTCCTGTTCAGGTGCCCTCTTTGTTAATTAATTCTAAAACTATTCTTATTAAGGGATTATTTGTTTAGTTATTATATGTAAAAGCTAGGGCGTCATGCATGTTATGCCAAACTTCCTGCGGCTGCTTCCTATCTGTGAAAGAAAGAAGCGCGAGCTCTTTATATCCCATCCACGAGTTCACTGTCCAATGTCATGTGATCACTCCTTCCAGCTAGACATTCAGACCCAAACCCGCGTTCACGTGCTCTTTATTCCTATTCACATTTTATAAATCTTTAAGAGGTATTATGAGAAGCCCAATCATAATCAAGAGCCAATTGAGAATCCGTGATTAGAAATGCATGGTTGATTGACAATCACGCTGGTCTTCATGTTGAAGAATGAGATATATATGATCAGCTTGCTCTGTCTTGTCAGCCACACATTCTTATTTTTTAGTTTCAGAAACTGATATGTTCCCGTGACATTGTTATACTGTATGCACTTGTAGGGAATGCTTTGTCATCTTTTCCCAATCTAGTGAGGAAGCTGCGCCTCTCGGGGCCTTCGGTGTCTGTGTTTTGATATCCAATTCGTGGTGTCTGTCGCATCGCCTTCTTCCATCTATGATAAGATATACGTGCATGTACGCAATTTACGTAAAGAAAAAGAAACATTAATCATACGTACGACTCATAACATCGGTCTAATAAAATGCGTATGGGAGTACTTTTCGATTTGCAACTTCCATCGTCGCTCATTCGATCGATAATTCACGAGATTGAAAGAAGCTGTTTTATTCCATGGATGGGTAGATTTGAAAACAAGCTGGCTCATGCCTTCAATGTATTACAAACAATATAGGCTCATACATACAAAAGAATCACACATCCCATTGTACTCAACCAACTACTTATAAATGTGTAATAGATATTAATTAAAATTAATAATGATGCATGACAATCATTGAATTGGGAATATGGCTTTATGGGAATTATAAGATCAAACCAACAATCAATCATCAATGAATATATGAAATGTATGAAGAATTTGGAAGGGTAGAAATTAACTAACTACTAGGCAATGTGAACCCATACGCCCTCACTGGGCACGCCGGCGTGCACAACGAAGAGCATGTAGTACCCCGGCGGCGCTACCACGGCGGAGGCCGGCGTCGGCACCTCCATATCGTACGTCCAGCCGGGCAGCGCAGCCGGCATGCCGGAGCCAAGGAAGATCAGCCTCTGGCTCATGGAGAAGGAGTGGGTGGAGAAGGGCGGCGCCAGCATGGTCACCGACACTCCCCTGGTGCTTATCGGCGCCGACGGTATCTTGAACTGTACCTTCACCCGCCCGCCGTAGCTCAAAGCCACTGGCGACTGCTGCAAGATGGCCGGACGGAGCCTGGCGTAGGAGGAGCTGAGGTAGTCCGGGGAGAAGGCCTGCAAGCTAAGATCAGTCGGGAACTCTTCTCCGTAGAACTTGTAGAGGACGTGAGGGTTGCTGCCGCCAACCAAGATTCTACCATCTCGGAGTAGAACTGCCGAGGAATGGTACAGTCGGGGGTGGTGGTGGCGCTCTGGACGACGAAGCGAGCACCGGCGGGTTCCACCGGGAGGTACAGAACAGGGGAGGTGGCCGGTGCCCTTCCCAGCTCCCACCCAGCCGTCCCCTGCTTTGCACCATTAACGATCAACACATCGCCAGTGGGAATTAGTAGCATGTCGCCCATCACTCTCCCCACCGGCATCGTTTCCATCACCCACTCTGGCGACGCGGCGGTGATCGTAATCCGGCCGCAGGTCGCAAGCGCATCAACAAAAACGTAGCCTTTGGCCTTCTCGTAGGCACCGATCGGTGAGCCGCCACAGACCAGCACCTCCGCCTGCGAAACAGCGCCCTGGGAGTCGAGGGACAGCGGGAGGAGAACAGAAGAGCCGGAGCTCGGGTAGTTCCTCGGCTGGCCGCCGGGCATGGCCGGGAAATACTTGACGACGGCGCTTCTCTTGTAGTCAAGGAGGACGGACATGTTGTTAGAGAAGATGAAGAGGTTACCGTCGACGTTAAGATGGAGAAACGGGTAGAGATTGTTCTCGTTGATGCCATCTCTCGTCTGCTGCAAAAATGGTAGCCAGTAAACTCCATCAGACGGCCCCGACTTGGGGTAAAACTCGTAGTTGAACTGCCGGCGACCACCGACGACGATAGACCGGCCGTCGGGAAGAACATGGTTGGTGGCGTACCACCTCCGGACAGTAAGCGCGTCAGGCAGTTCCTCCCAATCGCACCCATTGTTGTCGTCGCAAGGTCGGAAGACGCGGACGACGCGGTCGCCGTCGTTGTAACCGCCGGTCTGGATGAGGCTGCCATCAGCGGCGACGGAGCCGGAGGAGCACCAGGTGTCGGTGAGGACCATGAGGGGTCGGAAGCTGTTGGAGACGACGTCGTACTCGACGGAGTGGGCGGTGCAGTCGGTGGTGAGGGCCTGATCGTTCTGGTCTTGCCGGCAGTGGCCGCCGGGGAGGGAGACGTTGGAGGGGCCGAAGTCGGTGCGGTCGAAGATGACGACGCGGTCGTTGTGGAGGAGCTGCATGTGCATGGCAGAGATGCCGATGCTGGGTTGGAGGAGGGTCCATCGGCCGCCGTCGGCATGGGCGAGGTCGGGAAAGAGACCGGAGAGGTGGAGAAAGAGGATGAGAAGAAGATGCCGGTGGTTCGAATTCGCCGCCGGCAATATAGTAGAGAAGGGTAAGGGGGAGAGGAGCAGGGCCATGCTATAGTAGTATTTGTTGGTTTAGCGGTTGTTATTAGTGTAGGTGATGAGAATGTTTTGGCTGTTGAGGTGGGTGTAAGTATATGTATATAAGTAATACAGAGGAATTGATATTCATCAAACAGACAAATTTCCCACAATCTTTTGATCTTCTGATGATTTGGTGAGGTGAATGTTTTCAATTTGATGTGAATGGTTATAGACATTGGAGTTGGGTTTGGAGGTTTACTTTGGGAGAATACGCGTGCGTTTTCTTTCTTTTAATAAATGTGTGTTTTTTGGATGGTGGAGGATACTAACGGACATAAGAGGAAGAATGGGTGATGGCGGCATTTGACGAGCGAGATGCTAGATTTGTACAATGGTACATGTTGGAGGTTGCAAGCCATTAATAAACAACATTTTGCCCTTAAAAATAGTCAAAACGCATTTGCTTTTTCACTGTCATAAAAAAATGACACTTGGAGGTTATATATATATATATATATATATATATATATATATATATATATATATATTTAAGTGTACTCAATATGCATAATTCCAATCACTCCGTGGAACTGCGCTGTGTGTACATGAAACTATTGAAAATCGTGTGTTTATGTAATATATGTACACAGAAATTAACTAATTCCTTTTGCTGTTAATAGGGCTGCTAGTCCAATTTATAAATTCTTAATAACATCCGTATATATAGCTAGCTAATTAAATATGTAAGACGGAGTTAAAATGTTTGTGTTTTTATTTATATATGTACATGAATACGTCTCATGTCCTACTTAAATATACACTAACTCTCGACTCGGAGACAAATTACCTCTTTAAGCCAGTGTTTGCATTGGCGGCCAATCTATTACCTATGGCACATATATATTATTTCATATTAACATTTTGCTTGATAGCTTTCAATTTTTAAGGACGTGACGTACATGACAAATAATTTATTCAATCTAACTACTTCAGAATATGACCAGATAAACATATTGGAACAGACTTGAAACATTGGGAAAATGCACATTTAGGATTTTGGGTTTATAATATTCACGGGCTTATGTTGAGGTTGGTCTTGCCAAGGCTGAAACAAAATTTCTTATCTGATTTGAACCATAAATGTTTTTATTTATTTATCAAAACAAGAGGAAGAAAAGTGGCTTACAATCAATACAGAGACGCGGAGAAGAAAAGGTAATATCACAAAGGTAATATCCGTGGGAAATGCTTTGGAGCTGGCAGATGCGCGATCTGCAATCTCAGAGGAAAGAAAAAAGGTGGCAATCAATCTCTGCCCAGCACAAATTCCTTGTTTCTTACCGAAATATATAAGAAAAATTATATGCAAATAATATGGCCCAATCTATAATAGTTGAACTGTTATCTCCGAACCATATTTAGTGCAAGCTAATCTGTCACCTACATTCGGCTCCTTTGAGCTCTGCTGATTTGGGTTCTGTCTGTTTAATGCAGAGTGGAAGGAGCTAGCAATTGGTCATTTGGAAGCTGGTACATATTCAATTCATCTTTCTCTAATTGCGTGTTTAGGATGTGCATGTATAACGCTTTCTTCTCACTGTTTTTGTAAAGTACTAGGCGATATTAATTAACTCCTTCCCAAATTTAAGTAGTTTTAGGATCAGCAGTTGAGCCTATGTTTCAACTTTCGCGAGACAAGTCATAAATTGAATTGCTAGCAATAGTTCCCTGGCTCTGGCTCTTCCAAAAAAATGAAGGACATAACCCATTTGAAACATGAAAAGAACCCATAAAATTATGGGGAAAAAAACCATGAAAAATATAAAGCTTATTTAGTGCATTAATTAACACTATGACCCGCCTGGCTACGTAATACTATTAAAGTAAAATGATCAATATTTTTAAGACTCTACCTTATACATATTAGTTAGTGCTTTCTCGTGTCATTAGTTAGTAGACCCGGGAATCAAAAGGTGTCACCCTTTCCCTAAAAGAGAATGTGATCAAAGTTACTTCAAAACCTTGTGATTCAATCAAATTAATCTTCTTTGTTGTATGTTTTACACAGATCAATAGATTTAAGGAGTTTATATAAGGCGAGGGGTGGGCGTTGCTAGGGCATTGCCTATATCCCTTGTTCTGACATCCGCCCATTTAACCTCCAGCAAAAAGTTAGGTCGTCCACCGTCAAAATTCTTCGGTCAAGTCGGTCACGGTCGGACATGGGCAAAATTTAATCAATATAGAAATTTATTTTCCTTCAATAATTCATTGTATTAGCTTATTATTTCTTTCATTATAAATACTAAATTTTCTCATGGACAACTGATCTCTCATTTTTATAATTATTTTTTTATTTTTCTTACTTTCTATTATGTTAATTAGCATAAAAATTAAATCATTTTAAAAAATATTTGAATAAAGAAATATTATATTATAATGAAAAAAATTCAAAAATTAAAATCGTTGTGCTTTAAATTTATTAATTATCAATGATAATTTGGTAATAAAATTTTAAAATATCATTTATATCATTAATTTATAATTTTTTGTTGGATTCACGATTGGTCATTTGGTCTGACAAAGTAATGTCTATATTTGATTTATTTTTATTTGGTCATAACTGATTCGTTAAATTTGATCGGACATAGTTTGAATATGTCTAGACATGGTCATTCAGGCATCTATGCCCACCCGTGCTCGAAGAACCTATATATAACCCCTTGTATAGCGCAAGTGATAGAAAGGAATTACGTGACAGGCGGCCTCGTACAAAACATGCATTTAACGTATTCCACTGTACCTTCCTCATTTGGGTAATACATAGAGCAAACGTACGTGGTGGGATATTACTTGTTTCGCCAAGAAGAGAGTACTTGGAACTTCATGTACGTATATATATATGCGTCTGTCATAGCTAGATTTTAGATGTCTCAGGATAGAATTTTGCTTGTCGATTAACTAACTTGACTTAAAGTTAAAATAAAGAAAGGTGTACATACACAAACAACTAGAAAATCTAAAGTTATTCAGATTAGTAATGTGCACGCATAAGATACCCCGTTGTAATCTACTAACGGTTTGTGCATGCACGTCGCCATAGCAAATGTAGATAAACTGATCGTCCTGGTGCGGGCTTTAAATTTTCTTCTATGAACCTATTCGCTTAGTTTTACTAAAAACTATAATCGGCTTATAAGTTTTAATGAAGCCGGAAATTTTATCATCATGTTGACAATAATAGGAACCAAATACAACTTGAAGGTGTTACCTATGCAAAGCAAACTAAATCTTGGTCTAACCCTGTAAAAGTTTTACTTGGATTTGTTTATGATAGCACCACATATTGTTGAACATATATACAATAGAAAATCAAGGGTGTACGAAATGTAACATTGTTAACGAGCTAGTTGTGAACTATAGTTGGAAATAAAAGCACCATACTTGATGGAGATAAGATGGCACAATATAATGTTAATGTCTTCAATGTATTAGTCTAATTGTTGTCAACCTTATCTTTATTTACCTCAAATTCAATCTTTTAAAATATTTTTACTTGTCGCTCAATCTGGTTCATTCGGCCTGAATATCGTGTATCAAATATGGTGGCCAAGTGCCATTGAATACTTTGATAAACGCCGTGAAAAATTTTACCTCGCAACATGGTGAACTTTGGCTCTGTCGCATTTGAATATTTGGATTGTTCATGACTTGTTAGGAACAGCAGAAGGCTGGTAGGTACATATACTCAACCCATTCAGAGAACTCATCGAGTATTCACAGGTCATGGCTCGTCCCTCGTCTTCAGGCTAGACTTTCTTCCAAAAGGTTGATGAGATAGTGAGCCCCTGTTTAACAGGGAAAGCTTCGCCACGAAAATTTTCACCTCGCAACATATTTGTGCTATAGTTTGAGAAGCCTCTAAATCCAATCCCAAGTTGCAAAACACAATGCCTGTAAGCGCTTTGGTGGTGGTGTTCAACACGGTTGACAACACCACAACATCTGCGATGGCCAAATAACATCTCACTTTAGGCGGACCTACGAAGTTTTACCCTAGACATGAACTTATTGCATCCCGTGAACATACAACAGTTTCAGTCCCAGTTGTTTTACTTGTTCTACTCCAAGTTGTTTCCACGAGCAAAACAGATTCGCTCTGACCAGTTGCAATACGAGGTTTGAGGAATGTTGAACATCACAAAGGCCTGGGCCATAGCAAACACATTAATGATATATGTTGCTTCTCCAGAGCTGTTCAATATCTACTGCATCACCAATTCTTTCTAAATTTTCTGCCTCCCATTACAAAACCCGTGTGCATTAAGAAATAGATCTAAATGACTTTACCTTGAATCAGCTATATCAACATAGAAATGTTAAACCCGTGTGTATTAGAAGTTAACATGGATAAGTTAAAAAGTTAAACATTGTATACATACCAGTTTCACTGTTTTAGATTATAATAAAATGTGAAACACCAGCTTGAAGATTTTTCCTAAAAGAACTTGCAAAAATTTCTACATGCAACACCCTCAAATCTCAGCATAATTGAGCAACGATGGCAGATGTACAAGACCAGAGTGATGCCCGAGGAGGGTAGAGCTCCCAAAGTGCAACTGTAGAATCTTCTGAACAAGAAGCCACCAGCATGCGGTCCAATGAAAAAGAGTCTGCATTGCACTCATGAGTCAAAAAACAAAAGCAATCGGCATGGCTACATACACAGTGAGTTAAGATTTAAGAACAGTCTTTGTAGAAACTTTCCCTAATCTCTGTACAAATTCTCCCTACAAGAAAGAACGTCTAGATGGCCAAAATCAATTGAACTCAAAAAAGAGACCACATGCGAGTTGCCAGCTTTGGTTGGCCCCAACAAAACTTCATTAACTCATTCACATTTTGTTCAAGAGACGATACTAAAAAAAGGCATAAAGTAGTGTGAGGGTGTCCTCACCCAGGTCACCTTTCTTAGCCACACATGATTACATGGACGGCTAAGATTAGAGATTAGAGTCCCCCTAAAGTGGGGTTCTAATTTGTATCATCCATGTAATCTTGGATGGCATAGATGTGGTGACCTCAGATTGAGGGCGCCATCAGCTACCTGGCCTCTACTAAATCAGCAATGGTGAACATTAACTAGCAGGACTGGCATAAATGCTCATACTAGGCTACAACAAACTTTTCTTAATGTAGAATTTCTTTATGTAAAATACATGCTTATTTAAGATTTATTTAATGTTTAAGATATTTTGGACATTTTAATTAGTTAAAATTTGTTTGCAAATAATTTTGCTATCACCTTTTTACAGTATAAAGTAATTCATCGTATACAGTAAGTTATTGTAATGAAGAAAAAAGTATTTAGTGAAATTTTTATAAAAAGATATTAAGTAGAAGACGAACTTAGATCTGAGTATATTTTAGAAATGAACATCTAATTTCATATATATACTTGCGCGAGATTAAAATAAGAGAATCAACTAATCAAAATTATTATTTTTTAAATATAATAAAAGTGTCTCTTGTAGAGTGTCACGAGGTCAAATCTCACTATCCTCGATTTCTTTTAAAAAAATAATAAAAATATAATTAACGGTAAAAGGTCACGTGTTCGAACCCTCCTAGCCTCAACCTCATGAAAAAATATACAATAAAAAAATTCAAATAATTAAAATTTATATTTTTATTAAAATAAGATATATTTTGAAGTTAATTACCATTTATATTTAAGATATTATTACAGTCTATCTCATTATTTAGTAAAGCTTTACATATAAAATTAAAATTTATTTGTTATTATTGTGCACGACGCATCAACTTGCTTAGTATTAATAAAAGAGAACTCAATACTACCTTATGATTAGGAGATTTAACCGATCAAAATATAATTTAAAAAATAATAATAAAAATAACTTCGATGATGGTAATGAGTTCGAACCCGACTAACCTAATTTTTAATTTTTTTATTAAAAATTAATAAAGCTACTTCCAAATGAGGGAGGTCATGGTTTGTGTAAAACCCCCTGACTCGAGTCAGGGGTTTTATAGTCGTTAACCGGTTAGTTTTGACCGTGGTTCGAGTCGGTTCGGGCTTTCGGAACGCGATGTGCGGGGCCGAGGCCGACCATGCGCACGTATTATAAAGGGGTCATGTATAGCCAAGGATCAATGATAGCGTCAGATACGCATCAGCAGACTGAGTTATCAGTAGATATGAGAGTATATAGTTGATGATTTTATGGGATTTTTCCCAATTTTTCTAGGTTCTCTGGGATTTATTTAGGGTTAATTATTATTCTTGACTCGAGCGAATTGTCAGGGTCAAGTTCTATTCTAGGATTTGCCACTCCCCCACAGCCCCCGATGCTGCCCACCTTCCCCAAGCCCCGGCGATGTTCACGGCCGCCGCCGCAGGATTTTACCACCGACTGTCAGCGCCACTTCGCCGCCGATACGATGCTGCCGAGGCCGGCGGGTGCCGTCGCCTTGCCGCACTGGGCCCCGCCCGGCCACCGTCCCGGCTGATCGCGACGCTGGAAGTTGCCACGATGTTCACGGCCGCTCGGCCGACGGTGATTCCACCGCGGTCTACGCCTGACCGCCGCCGGCGTGGCGATCGAGGCTTCTCCCCTCGACTTCCCCTACCTTCCCCACTTGCCTAGCACCGCCGTCAAAGAGGTGACGGTGGGTGCTGTTTCACTGTTGTTTTTGAGATTGTAATAAAATGTGAAACGCCTGCTCGGCGAAAAGATTTTTCCTAAAAAGGAACTTGCAAGAATTTCTCCACATGCCAACGCCCTCAAATCTCCCAGCATAATTGAGCAACGATGGCAGATGTACAAGATCGAGTGACGCCGAGGAGGTGTAGAGCTCCCGAAGATGCAACTGTAGAGTCTTCTGAACAAGAAGCCACCAGCATGCGGTCCATGAAAAAGAGTCACATTGACTCATGAGTCAAAAAACAAAAGCAATCGGCATGGTTACATACACAGCGAGTTAAGATTTAAGAACAGTCTTTGTAGAAACTCTCCCTTATCTCTGTACAAATTCTCCTACAAGAAAGAACGTCGAGATGGTCAAAATCAATTGAACTCAAAAAAAGAGACCACATGCGAGTTGCCAGCTTTGGTTGGCCCCAACAAAACTTCATTAACTCATTCACATTTTGTTCAAGAGACGATACTAAAAAAAGGCATAAAATAGTGTGAGGGTGTCCTCACCCAGGTCTACCTTTCTTAGCCACACATGATTACATAGGACGGCTAAGATTAGAGATTTGAGTCCCCCGTGGGGTTCTAATCTGTATCATCCATGTAATCTTGGATGGCAAAGAGTCCGATTAAGTCTAAAGCATGTCCGAGTGCATTTAACGAATAAAAACAAACTAAACATGGACATTTCTTTGTTTGACCGAACAACCTGACCGAGTGTTCAATATTTTATAGAAATGAAGATGTTGGAATATTATCTCCATCAACACAATCATTAATATCTTTCCATTATTCTATATTCATTTTCTAAAACAAATTTGATGATGAACTTGGTTGTTTCTCTACAAGTAAAAATATAACAGTAAGAGAAGAACAAATGTTAAAATATTCAAAAATAGAAAATGCATAGATATAAAATATAATTACCTTTATATCTATTCCTCAACCAATTTCGGGCGCATATCAAAGCTTCAATTGCTTTTGAGCTCAAACTATTCATAGTTGAGCCAATTGTTTGTTTTCCAATACTAAATGCCAACCTCGGAGGCGACGGTTGACATAAGAATGGCTAAAATATCTTGAGCAATTTTTCTAAAATAGAATATTTTACTATGTTCATTCTCTACCATGATAATATATCAAATTGCTTATCAACTCTATCTACAAAAGAAATAGTTGGTTCATCTAAATAATTCTCCAAATTAGTTCGTGTTGGCCTTTGATGAATATTCCATAATCAACTTATTTACTCCTTACAATATCTTATTTAGGCCTCCAATAAGACGAATACTTGATGAATTTTCAATTCCAATAATAGCATTGTTTGACACACATCTAGCCTTAGATTTAACAACACTTGAATAAACATTATACATGTTTGTCAAATATTATTTCACTTTTGTGACCATATCATCTCCCTCTTCCTTATAAATCGTTTGAAAATAGTACATAACAAAAGTCGTTTTTGATCTGGGATCTACAATCAAAGCAATTGCCAAAAATATATTTCCTTCTTTCCAATATTTATCAAACATTTCCAACATTGCATTTCCCATTAATGACATCAAATACAACTCACTACTACACCATTCCATCAATTGAAGCTTGAGATCACAAATTATGTTAAAAAAATATTTGATGTAACATACTTAGTGTCGGAAAAAATTTCGGTTAACTCCTAAAATGGAGCCAAACATTCATGTATCACTCTTAAATCATCTCATTCATCCTCAAAAAGACATATGAAGTTCTCATCAAAACAACTATAACGTTCAAAAACATCTTTGAAAACTAAAGCCACACAAATCATTTTGTAAGCAGAATTCCATCTAGTCTTCACATCAAACACTAAAGAATGTTTAGGTGTATTTAATTGACTTCTATATTTGTGGAAACAATCACTCTTTATAGTTGAACCTTTTAAATATTTCACACATTTACAAACCTTCTCTATAGACTTAGCAATCTCATTCAACCCATTTTGAACAATTAAGTTCAAAATATGAGCACAATATCTCACGTGAAAATAATTACCCAAAATATTTAGAGTTTTAATTGAGAAAAAAAATTTCATTTCTTTGGCCGCTACATCATTTGCACTTGCATTATCAAATGCAACGGCAAAAACCTTTTAACAAGTTGTCACTCACAAATTTTACTTATAAGACATTTGGTTATGCCTTGTCCGGTATGTCGACGTTCAACTTTGGCAAAATTCAACACCTTTCTTTTCAATTTTCAATTTTCAATTTTCATCAATAAAATGAGCCGTCAAAACAATATAAGAAAAATTTAGTGAAGAAGTCTAAATATCACTAGTAAAACTAATTTGGCTCTTAACTTTTTTCAACATGTCAAATACATTTTTTCCCTCCTTTTCATAAATTCCAAGACAGTCACTTGTAATTGTTTTCCTAGAAACCATCATAACTTGTGGTTACAAATTACTAACCCACCGTCTTAAGTCTTCATGTTCTACAGTTGAAAATGGATACTGATGTAAGATAATTTGCTTCGGCCAACTCTAATCTACTCCTTCCTTGATCAAATTTCCAAACTTTTATTTCATTATCTCCATCTCTTTTCACTTTCGTCTTTAAAATTTGTTGTCAAATATCACCACTCATACTTTTTTCCTCTTCATTTTGAAATTAAGGCATTTCCCTTCAACATGTCTCCATAAATGAGTAGTTCCATAACTTTTAGCTCCCTCAAACTTCTTTTCACAATAACGACAAATAGCAGATGTTCCATTTTTCTTATATTTTCTATCCAAATAGGCCTCATACATCGGATACCATTTTTCTCTTTTTTGATAATATAGCATTCATCGATTCTCCTTCTTTAGCAATAAAATTTTTGCTATCTTGTCCACCTCCACTTTGTTCATTTACATTTAGTAATGAACTTGCATGATCCATCTTTAAAAAAACATCAAATTATAAATATAAAGTGTCATTACTAGTGTAAATCAACTTTATTTACAAAAGTGGTACCAACAAACATTATTGATTGACAGTACCTATTCCCTCCAAGATGCAAGCTTCCTTCACCAAGCAAAGATTCTTTGTCAATTAGCTAATAAAATCGGTCGTCATACCCCGATATGATATAGAACCTGTTAAAAAGCAAAACCTATATAACAACCACCATACTGGAATAACCACAATATTACATCAAAATGTTAATATCATCGAAACCCTAGCATTTCAACTAGAATACCCAAACGATGACATTTTGCACAGTTCACCCAAAAGATCGGCAACGGCGGTGACGGCGGTACATTAGCGGCGGCGGAGCGGGTGCGTACTAGGACGGCGGCGGAGGCGGTATGTAGGCGGCGACGAAGGGGGCACGCAGACGGTGGCAGAAGGGGTATGCAGGCGGCGACTACGGAGGGGGTGCGCAGGCAACGACGGAGGCGGTACGCTGGCAATGCTGAAGGGGGCACACAGGTGGCGCAAAGGGCGGAGGAGGGGTACACAGGCAGCCGTGGAGGGGGAGATGAGGGGTTCATGAACAGTACTCGTTAGGGTAAGTTTTTGATTTTAGACTATCTACGGATACTACTTGGGCCCGACAAACAACTCGGAAAAAGACTCTCAGACAAGTTTTGTCCGACAAAATATTGGACAAATGCAGGCAACAGCTTTTTTGACATCGGTCCAACCAATGCCCACCCCTGCTAGCACCAGATCTTTGAAGAAAGAGTCTTGTCTGTTCCAAATTTGTGGGAGCAGATAGGTGAGGAAAAGTTGAAGTTGGTCTGATCTCTTTCCAATAAATGTGGAACTACGAGGGGCTTTAAAGCTCTATAAATACCTCCAGGTAAATGAAGTAGGGGAGAGAAAACTTTTTCAAAACTTGGTAAGTTGCTGTGAAGAAGGGAGCATGCTCCTTTGGAGATTGGAGAACCTTGCTTGCCTCACGGGAGTGTCGTCACCTCATCACCTTACCGACGTTGATGTTGCTGCTGCTGTTGAGAGCCCTCGTTGCTGAGCTGTCCTGAAGTCCCTTTTCCCTCCCTCCACCCAGCTTCTTCGTCACCGAAGAAGGGCCTCTACCATGCTTTAATGTAAATGTAGAATTTCTTTATGTAAAATACATGCTTATTTAAGATTTATTTAATGTTTAAGATATTTTGGACATTAAATTAGTTAAAATTTGTTTGCAAATAATTTTGCTCTCTCCTTTTAGAGTTTAAAGTAATTCATTATATATTAAGAGATATTAAATAGGAGAATCAACTAATGAAAATTAAAAAAAATTAAAACATTCAATAAAAATATCTCTTGTAGACTTGCAATCCTTAATCTCTTTTAAAAAAATAATAAAATATCTTATATATTTAACAGTGAAAGGTCACGTGTTCAAATCTTCTTAGCCTCAATTTTATGGGAAAATATATAATAAAAAAATCAAGTAATTAAAATTAACATTTTCATTAAAATAAGATATATATTAAAGTCAATCACCATTTATCAAGTAATTAAAATTCATATTTTCATAAAAATACGATGTATATTAAAGTCAATCACCATTTATATGTATGATATTATTATTATTATTACAGTATATCTCATTATTCAATGAGAGTTTATATATGAAATTAAAATTTATTTGGTATTGTTGTGCATGGCGCACCAACTTGCTTAGTATTAATAAAACAAGAACTCAATACTAGCTTGTCATTAGGGAGATTTAATCGATCAAAATATAGTTAAAAAAGTAATAATAAAAGTAATTCCCAAATTATGGAGACTTAAGCGGCCATGAGTTTGAACTAGACTAACCTAATTTTAATTTTTTTATAAAAAATTAATAAAAATACTTTCAAATGAAGGAGGTCAAAGTTCAAACCTGGCTAACCTAATTTCTAACTTCTTATAAAATAAATGATAATGAAAATACCTCCTAAAGAGTAACTTTAATTTCTAACTTCCTCCTAACAAGGTTTAGTTTACTTGACTAGGAAGAAAAATCAAATTATTTTATCTTCTCATTCAATTAAGATCTGTATTTAAAATTAATAAGAGCGTATATCGAAAATATTAAATTCATATACTGTAACTCATTATTAAATCAAGTTTATTTGATAGAATGTATATCATATATTAGAGGGAATCATGGGTAGAGGTTACTGTATATCTAGAAAGGAATGTTTTTTTATTGTGACCGGTCATCTTGGATAAACAGGCTTTCTTTTAATATTATTAAAATTTATTGGAGCGGATGCATCGGAGCCGGGATGAGATCATAGTTATAAAAATTGGAATCGGAATCGGAATCGATTTTCGAAGGAGTCACTGAATTAGATCAAATCGGTTTAAATTATTCAGGAATCGGTTCAATTGAATCGTTCTAAATCTGTCCGGTACAAAAATTTTAATTTATTCAAAATCAATAGATTATTAGTTATAAAACATATCATTTGAATATTACGGTATTTATTTTATTTTATAAAAAATTTCAATTTTTAAATTTATTTAAAATTTATTATTAATTAATTATTATTATCGAATTCAATTTTATTTACAAATTTGCCGCCTATCACCCCGTACGACTCGTCTCCTCCCCCAACCTACCGACGCTCCTCCTCTTCACCCCGAAACCCTAGCCGCCGTCTGGGTAGTCGCCACCGCCGCCGACGCCACCCCGCCGTCAATCGACGCCGCCCAGCCCTGCCGTACTGTCGCCGTGTCATCTCGACCGCCCCCGGCCACCGTCTAGCAGCTGCGACGCCGAAATCGGCCGCGATTGCGCTGCTGCTCCCGACGTAATTCCGCTGCCGTCTACACCGGATCGCTGCCGCCGTGACTTCGACGCCTCTCCCCTTGACCTCCCAGACATTTCCCCCTACCTAGCGCCGCCGCCGTCCAAGCAGTCAATGGCGGCTCGGCTTTTCCACCTCCGCCCCGTCCGACGACCTGCCTTCCCCTCCTCCGCCGCCTTCCCTCCCAGGCGTCTCTCCACTCAAAATGCTGCTCCTGATCTTCCCCGTTATGATGATGGTTTAATTTCCGATACCCTATTTTTCACCTTGCTGTCACTTTACTTTTATTGTGGTGCTCGGAAGGCTGATTCCAGGGTGCATTATGAGACTGTCACTAACCAACGTCTTAAATCGAAAATTGAAAGAATGAATTACGAGATACGAGCGCTTGAGGAGGTTCTTACTTCATAAATTCTTTCTTTTTCATCTTCTTCTTTTAGTTAAGTTCTAGTTTAATTATTTGTACCTTTTCTTTTTTATTTTTTAAATTTTATACAATTCTATCTGAATTTTTTCTTTTTCTTTTCTTTTTCATTTTTTGTAATCTATCTAAATTATGCATTTTGCTTTTTAATTTTAGCATTCTGGTTAATTCTGGTTGATGTGGTGGTTTTTTTGTACTTTTTCATGCTTTTATTTTGAAGTATTCAGCCAAGTGCTTTGTCTTATCAAAAATTGCCCTCCAAATACTAATTGCACAAAACTATTGTCTAACAATGACCTGCCCAAAAAACTATTAGTCCTCCTGTCGTGTCGTTTATGCTTTTTTTAAAAAAAATTACTGAACAATAGAAATTTAAAAATAGTTTAGATGATTTACCCTAGTTTATACTTCTTCCTATGATGAAAAATAGTGTGGTGTCTTCTTATTTGCCACCTATTATCATTTTTTTACATTCGCTGTTGTGTAATTGCTTGATTCATATATACACACAAATTACTTGGTAACTTCTTAAGCTATACACTCTCGGTAACTTGTTAAAGTAGACGACCTTTTCAATAGTCGGCAAAATATGTCATTTGTTCTTTTAATTATTGTCAAGAAATGGATAGAAATCACAAAGCATCCTCTACTTACTTTTATTATCTGGTTTCCTCCATTACTTGGCCTTTTCAGGCTCAAAGAGATAAGGTGCATCCGGTAGAAGAATGAGAGAAGTTGCCACCACAAATTGCACTGTCTATTTCCAGGTAAGTTTCCATGTTGTATGCTACAATGTGGTGTATTTTTTAATTATCATTTTTTAAAAACATTTATATTTAAAAAATGACAAATTTGCTAAATTTCATCCATTTTTTGGTTGACACCTGATTTGTTGCTATCTTGGTTGTGTTCATTCTGATTAGCAGGTTCGAGTCCCAACCTCAGGTTTTGAAGCATAGGATGCGGCGTTTGTTAGTATCTATCTTTTCTTAGTGCCTATCGATTAAATATAAAGTACAACTGGATCCTAAATGCTTTTGTATTTTTGTTGAGCCAGCCTCTCTAAATGTTTTCTTCTGAGGCGATCCATTATTTAAATATCCGCATATTATTGAATATAGTTGTCTTTTAAAATAATATTTTTGGGTAGGCTCTCAGCCATAGTGTTATGACTTGTGACAGGGTGTATGCCTTGTGTAAGTAGTTGCCTTGAAAAAATTAAAATGAAATATTTCTCGAACAAGATTTATATCGTTTGCTACTTTGCTGCTCTGTCATTTTACATTGATACCATTTTGTAAATAACGTTTGTCTCTTTTCTTCATTGCCCTTTATTAACTAGGATTACGTCGGGGGTTATCTTTATTGTGCATAATGTTAAATGCTTGCATATTGTTAAGGGTTAAGTAGCTTTGGAGTTCCTGTAGAGCATTAAAACGATATATGTCATGTCTTTTAATTTTAAAATGCTACCTAAGACGAATCACGTTGAAGGGCGATTGCCTAACCTGCTCATAGCATTACGCCAGCTTTTCGCCAGCCTTGTTTGATGTGCATTACAAGGTAGGTCACTCTCTTATGATGAGTTTCTTTATAAGCTATGCTAGCTCTAGTGTCCATGCAATGCAAAGTCAAGGGCGGTAGGAAGGGCTTGAAAGAAGCCGCAGCCTGCGACGAGCAACCCTTTCTGCCGTTTGCCATTCCTAACTCAAAAGAAGGTTTGAGTTGGTTGAGTGAGAAGTTTGGACTTGAGTGCCAAGCTGGGCCAAGCAAGATTGCTTGGTACATTCTGAGTAGACCAGCCCTTTCCAATTCAAAAGGGTCCGCTCTTCTGAGTAGACCTGCCTATCCCATTCTTAATTCGTTCTTCTCATGACACTTGCCCGCCACTAATTTGCCGGTGATCCCCAAGAAATTTCTTGGTGGAAATAGCTAAGACGCGGACGTTCCATGAATGGTTTTTATATGTTAGCAATGGTGTACTTATATGTATCTTGATTTGCATTATATGCGTTTTATTGGAAGTAATGAAGAAGTTTTTGTTCTATGATGAATGATCATAGCAATTTTCATATGGTGGAGTGAGGATTTTTTTATTTGATAGGGGCACCTATTAATATTTGATGATTGCTAGCGCTATATCAGATTTCTTTAGCAAAATGGAAGTCAACTTTAGTTTGATCAGTCCAGAATTGCAACTCGAGGCCGGCAACCAAATTTTTAGGTTAATGTTAATTCCTAAAAAGATTTTTGATTATTCTTAGACACCCAATGATAATTATGTAAGTTAAGCATAATTCTATTACTTTTTATGGAAATAACTACCTCAATTCTCAACTATTTCATTAATAACGTCCCTATAAAAAAAATTATTAGTTAGACATTTTTATTATGAACAAGTCTGGTCGTGTCGTATTGGTTGAAATTCCAAAAAACTGACTGAACCAAATTAAAATCAAGTTTGGTTCGATTTGAAAAAGTTCGATTGAGTTTTGGGTTGGCAAAAATAGCTATGGAGTGAGAAGTTTGGCTCAAACCAGACCAGAACGGAACCAGAAAAATAAATTAAAATGTTAAAACACTAAAAAATTTATATGTTATGCCTGTTATTATTATATAATTTGACTGGGTTATAATGCCTTTGAGATGCTTTATATATTCTATATGATTAAAATATGTTTGAATGTGATTAAATTTGTTGAAAAGTGAAATACCATTGTTGTGAGAATCTGTTTGAACCGGTCTAATTCAAATCGACTCAGATAGACTAAGAGTTAAAAAACATGTCTAAATTGAATCGCTAGAATCCGTCTTTGAATCGCCTTATTGAAATCAAATTTGATCGATTCATAAATCACCATTCGTAACATACTTTATATGCTTTATAATATATGTAAATATAAGAGAATTTAATTTACAATCTTCTTATTATTTACATTTTCACCATCTTTATGATATTTAGTAATTTAAAGTTTAAAAGTTTGCTTAAGAATACTTTATTTTTTAGTCACATTTGATTTTACAAAAAGATTAATTTAGTTCAGTATTATTTTTTATTTTGATTTTATTGACCTTGATAAACTAATTTTTATGCAATAATAAATATAATCTTATTAAATTTGCCAATACAAAGTAAATCATGAATCGGTTTGATTCAAAGTTTTTAAAAATTTGTTTCAATTACCAATTCCAATTTTTACAACAATTGTATTGCTTTCACATTAAGACCATTCAAATCAAAATTTTAATTTAATTTTAAAATTTCAGTTCAAAAATAACCAAATCAAACCTAGAAGAAATGCTTCGATTTTTTGCCTTAATTCGGTTTTACGTGAAAAATTCAATTTCATTTTGGTTGGAATCAACGACCAACGGTCGGTGAGCCTGGGCTGCTTTGAGCATATGAAGCCCTTCAGTCAAGGCCCATCAATTAACGGGGAGCTAACTATAAGTAAGTACTCTAAATTAAAAGCCTTGGATCCCGCTCACAATCCCTATTCCTTACCTTAATTTAACATTAATAAACCTCATTGTAATAATTTTCTAAAATTTCACCTTTTTATTTTAACAAAATACATGCTTATAAATGTTGTAGTAAAATATAGGCCCATTTCTAATCACTTCCATTCTCAATAAGTTTTTCCGATGTAATTGATCTATATTATTAGAAAATTTATTGAAACTCTCCGTATGTACAACGTAGTCCAGAAATATACTCTTTTATAATTAAAAAATTATTAAATAAATATTTACTATATAATTTTATCATTTTTTATTAAGAAGTCACCTACTTTTACAATTTTATTGTTATAATTTCAATACAAGTGATCTTAGTCTGATATATTAAGGACTCCTTATATCAATTTAAATAAATTAATTATTTGATTAATTTAATTATAATGAATCGACTTTTAATTTTCTAAGTAAAGTTTTCTTCTTAAAATTGGGTTTTATATATACTAGAAAAATGTCAAAATATTTATACCTAAAAATTAGCATTTTTTGACCATAAAAGGGAGATATGTTTTGGTATTACCTACTGGTGGAAGAATAACAAATAATTACCAAAAAAGAGAAAATTTTCCATAATGACAATCAACACTAAGTTTAATTTTTTTAGAAAGCGGTTGTAACGTTCAACCCGATTCCCAAAAGAACCAAACTGAAGGTGTTACCCGATAAATCAATTAAATAAATATTTAAATTCATTTATGATAAATATTATCAGTGAATAGCATTAACGTGTTAAAACCTGATAAAATCCCCCGGTTCTATAAATTGTTTTGGTGTTTCTATGTTGAAAATTAGTGTAAAATTAGTGGTCACTATTCCCAATGATAATGTATATAGTAAAAGAATATATGAAAAATTAAATATCATAATAATGTAGAATCCATAGTTATTAATAATCGAGTGGAACGAAGCATCACTCACCGGACTTCAACATCCTAACAAAGGTTTTAAAAACAAATGTCAGTAACAAAAATTTTTAGTCCTCACTAAGTAATGTATAATGGATGAACTGCTAACGGCCCAAATTATACAAAGCACATGAGCTTAAGGCCAAAATTAATTATAGTTCAAAGAGAGAAGTTACCTTTATCGTAGTGAGACACTTCTATTAGTATAATATAGAATAATACCCTAGTATAGTTTAGTACAAATAATATAATATCTCAATACATTAGTGAATTGTTGTAGTACAAAATAACATAATAATCCCTGGATAATCATCAATTGAGATATAACAGTAACAAAAAATACTTGGACATCCAGGGAAAAGGCACCTGAACATTCAGTCAACATGTATAACATTAATACTATCAGTACACTAAATGTAACAGTAACGATAACAGTTTAGTAATAACAGTGATGATATCCATGTTGATAACATTACAATGGTAGAGTAATAGTAACCCTATCTGTAACAATAACAATAACTAGGCACTGCCTGCCCGGTTGGACCCGTACGCCCATGTTTGCGTATGCCTATTCGCATTCACATATGCTTGTTTGTGTTCGTGTCTGCCAACCCGACTCCTATTTACCTGCCCAGCCAATCCATTTGCTTGTCCTTGTTCATGTCTGTGTACATCTGTCCAAGCCAACTTGGCCGACCCAACCCACCAATTTATCTTACCAAGATCGAGTTAACTCTGTTGACTTGCTTCGATTCAGCTTTGTTGGCCCGGTTCAACTCATTTTCAGTCATTTTTTAACTAATTTGAGAACCTCTATATTAATTTAAATAGATATTCATATTATTTAGTATATTTGAATGTCATAAATATTATTTATTTATTATTATTATTATTATTATTTTCTTGTTATTTGTATATTATTGAATATAATACATGTTTATATGATTATTTATTATTATTGATGATATATTTACTTATTAATATTAGTCATATTTATGTTTGCTAAATTGTATTTATTTATTTTTGTATTTATCTATTTGTTTGTTCACGTGTATGTTATTATTTATTTGTATTAATTATGTATTTCTGTATTAGATTGCTATGTTATTATTATTATTATTTATGATTAATTAATATTAACTATTTGTTTATTTACCTATTTTTAAATTAATATTTATTTATTTATTTTATATGTTTACTAACTTGAGTATATGTTGATATTTACTTGTGTTAGACACCTTTTTATATAACATAATTATATTATTATTTTAAAATTAGACTATTATTTATTTTTATATATTTGTTATATATCTATTTATTCATGTTTGTATTTATTTATTTATTTATTTATTATGTCTCGATTTGCGTGTTGGATGTTTAGTTGTATGACGTATTAATGGTGTGAGCATATACAATGACATGGATCATTTAGGGATATTACTATTTTACTTACCAATGAGTTTTTGATGTAGATTTCATAGTCTGAACTCTCCATAGAAGAAACGTCACGCTTTGTTGATACTCTTCTCAATTTTTATCGCTATGTTCTTTATGGATTTAATTTTCTGATTGTAGGATGTGTTAATTGGTTGTTTTATCGTACCTCACTTAACACGGGTTATTTAGACGCATTTTATTTTTGGTATTAATAACCCTTGAGGATAAGATCCATTGAATTGTTTGCGAACTAAGATTCACCGCAAATTGCCTTCATGTTTATTATATTATGATCCCTACTTACATATATATATATATATATATATATATATATATAGATTTTTTTAATTTTTGAGTGAGATATGAGACAAGGGGATTTAAAGAGTATTAAAGGCTTCTCCCTTAGAATACTCAACTTTTGTGCTTAAGGCCTAAGAGTAGATGTAATGAGTTTTATTATAATGGACTTTTCGAGTGTGAGATAGTATGAAAATGCCGAAGTATAAGACCACCCAGAATGAGACGCTGTTTAATATACTTATTAATAATATATATTAAGAATATACAAAATAAATTTCAAAATTATTATGATAATATTTTTAAATAAAAATAATAAACATTATTTATATTTAACAACAAAATATAGTTATCTACAAATATTAAGATAAATAATTTTGAAAAACTAAATAGAATTTATTTTCAAATATTTTAAATTTGATTAGAATTATATTCTAAGTAATTTAATAATAAATAATAATATGTTAATAAATATAAAAAATGACAAAAATCTAATTTAAGTATATGTAGTTAAGTAACAAAATTTAATTTGATAGTATACTTAGGAATATATTAAAATATATTAACATTTTTAATTCATAATTAAGTAGAATTATAATCAAAAGCTTTCTTAGTAATAATAATAATAATTTTAAGTTATGTAAGTATTGAGACAAATATAAATATATTAACATTTTCAATTCCTAATTTAAGAAAAATTATACTTAATACTTTATTAATAATGAATAATAATAATTACAATTTCGAATTAAATAAGTGTTAAGGGTGTCAATAAAATGATTTTGGGGATAGAATTAACCATGACGTAAAAAAATTTAAAATACGATGGGAAATAAAAAATCCCAAAGTTCTTTAATGTAAAGGGGTAGAGGCAAATTCGTTTTGATTTGTACCGTAATTGCAATTGGGTTTAAAATCATTTAATCACGCGTGGCCTTCCTACCCCAACCCACTTACCCCCTCCGTCTGGAAACCTAGAGTCGCATCTGCAATCCGCCATGGCCGCCGCTCGTCTCATGAGGAAACTCTTCCCCACCTTCTGCGGCGCAAGGTTTACCGGCATCCGCCTTTCGCCCACACCGGCTATTCAGAATGATGGGCAGCGGAGTTTTCTTCCTTTGATTAATACGATTTGTATTGCTGGTATTACCGGGTACGCGTGCCTTAAGTGGGATCGGACTAGGAATGCAAATAAATTGAAGGAAGAAAATGATCGTTTGTGGGAAGAGTATCAGGATCGGCGTTTGAAGTTAAAGGAACTACGTAAGGTATTGTGGTTTGATATTGATTGTGTTTACCTGTGTTTACATTAAAATTATTTCAAGCATTTTTCTCCCCCTCTTATACAGGCCACCCGTTAAAGATGTAATGGGGACGATGGACGATAGACAATGGAGACTTAGCTCTACCACCCTTTACTGTGTACTTGATCAGTAAACTTTCATTCATACTTTCGTTGTTACTTTTTTAGTGTTATAATGACTTGCCTATCTATAACTCGTTACTTTGTTATTACTGTGTTGTGCTTGTCTCCTATTTTTCAAGACTTTTGCTTAACTAATGCCAAAAATTTGATATCCTCCGAAGTACACTTTTCAAATGACTTGTCAAATATACTATTTATTATTTGGCAAACAATCTTGCTACGTGAAGGTCATCCTCAACTCTTCAATTCAATTCTCACCTGTTCCTCCCCTTGCACAGATGGTTCTATACCGGTCCGTTTTTCACTTTACACTGTTCCATTTTTTATTTTTAATTCTTTATCCTTCATTATCCAAATCCTTTCTTCAATTGTATTCTTATCTTTTGCTAAGTGGGAAGAAGTTTAGAGTAACTGGTTTGATATGAACTTGAATAATTTTTGTTCTCAAGTGCGTGGATATTCAATGAACCATCACTGCCAAATTGCAATTAAATCATAAATTAGTGTATTGTAAAGTGCAAAGTTTATTTAAGGACCCTTCGGAAGTGTTCAATCTCCACATAATCCTCCCCTCTCGGAGTCTAATGTCCACACTGGCCACTCAGAATAATGGGCAGGAGAGTGGTTTTCCTGTGCTTCATACAATATATATTGCTTCTCCTATCGGGTATGCGTACATTATATGGGGTCAGGATAAGAAGGTGCTTGACATGAACGAAGAACGGGATCGTTTGTTGGGCGAGTGTCGTGATCGTTCTTACAAGTTACGAGAGCTATCATTGGTATTGTAGTTTCCCATTGATTGCTTGTTTACTTTCCAAAATCATTTGCGTGCTTGTTTTTTCATCAAAAAAAATCCTAATTTTATTTAGTGTGTTTAGCATGAAAATTATATGAAGCTTTTTTCTCTTTCTTAAATTGGGCACCCTTTAAAGATGTATTACTTGACTTGATTCCCCTTTTGTTTTGTTTGATTCCAGGGTTACCTGATCATCTTATATTCAGACTTATCTCTAATAGATAGCTGGGTAATGTATTTATGCATCTAGTAATTGGAGGTTTTTCTTTAAATTTTGGCATGGCGTAGGCCAATATAAAAACCTTGCAATTGCATGAGCTGGGGAAGCTCTATCAATATATATAGACAATATTTAATATCAACTGATATTTTTGTGAAGCTAATTTTAATATCGATTGTTAAATGAGAAGGACAGATGATGGGAGTACTTTTGTATATATAAAAAAACTATGCAATATTATTCACCATCATCCGTGGTCGGCTCATTTTAGATGTTAAACAGGAAGGCACTTTCCAGCAGGAGATGATGCAGTGTAATATTATACAAAACCAACTCGAAAAAACAAATCAAGAGGAGCATATTCATTTGAATGGGTCGGTTCACATTGCATCTGTTGTATTGGTACCTCGTCCTCGTTCATATATACATTAAAGTACTCATGTCTCACAATTTTGTCAACAAGAATGATTGAGCTTTAGATTTTGTCTTAATGGATATTATATATATCTTGCTTTGTGAAAGAATTTGCAAATGACTGTTGTGTCATATAATCAAGCCTGCCTAAACTCTTGTTGGCCTCCAAAGCGGTGGACAAAAGAAAACAATACTATTGGTGCAATGGTGCCCAAGCACATATAAATTCATGTATGTAATCGTGCTTTTCTCAAACAGCCGTTGTTTTTTCTCAAACAGGACTTGCTATTTCTTGAATGTTATGGTCTGTTCCCCTTTTTATCTTATTCTAATTTTATAAAGAAAAGGAAAGTACAAAATCACATTCAAATAAAAAATAAAACAGAGATTCATCTATAATTTTACATATTATTTTCGTGACTATTGTGGATTTTGGTTCAACTGTGTCAAACCGTGTCGAACTATCTTAAATGTTAAATATCAATTACTGGAATTTTCAACAAATAACTGAATTTTATGAAAATTTCATACTAAAAAATTAAGTACCGATTAAAATGGTACAAAGGCTTTAAATGTATCAGATTTAAATGTTGTACACGGTATATTGGGGACAACCATTTCAAAATTATAGATTTAACTAATTAAAATATATATATATATAAATTCTCCAGAGATTAGAATTTATCTTTAAAACTAGAAATTAGTCTTTAAGATATCAATTCATTATAACTTTTATCATATTAATTAATAATAATTTATTTACAAAATTAAAGCCTAACTCTAACATATGCAATGGTACATCTTGCACAATGTACAATAATTTTTTTAAATACCCCCCAAGTTCCACTCAGGGTTAGGGATATAAGAACTAGAATGTGAGTCAAAATTTAGTTCATGGCTAATCAAATTGAACCCAAGCATACGCTCGAACTATAGTGGCCCACAGTGCAACATAATAGGTTTAAGTCATTTCTTTAAAATGGTAAACCCAAGTTAAATATCTATAATATATTCTCACTTATAGAGTGGATATTGTCCCGTTTGGTATTAGATGTGATTAGATATGAGACTAAGTTAGAGAGATCTCACAACCTTCGTTGCTAGCCCCAGCACACGTCCTTTTCTGGCCTGTGATCGGCAGGAGAACTAGTTTGCTCTGATATCATTTGTAACGACTCGACCCAAAGTATAACTTAATGGCCTAAGTCATTTCTTTAAAAATAGTTAACCAAGTTAAAAATCTATAGTCCATTCCTACTGATAAGTAAGATCTTTTCTCGGTAAATATTAGACGTGGGATTAAGTTGAGGATCTCACAATAGTTTTAAATTTTTTTGGCTTCAAAACCTCTCTCAATAGATTTGCCTCTATGGCTTACCAAGCCCAACTCCACCTAGAATTAAATAATAACTAATTTTACAAATGACTCTTTGAGTCAAATTATAGAATTTATCAAAACATATTTTTTTATTTTAGATTAGCTAAATCAATATTTGAAAGGAATGTAAATTATATATTTATCAATTTTATGTGTTAAAAACGCAATATATATTAATTGTACAAGATGGAAATTGTTTTCTTCGTCTAATTCTTCCCTTAATTTAATATTTTCAGAAACCCGTTCAGAAGTGGGGTTATCATCCTCCTGCGCATAAGATTCCAAAATCGTAGAATCCAATCTCCTCGGAGATGGATCAAGCAAAAAACCATGCCCATCTTCGGCCAACCCCTTCGGAACTTTAAGGAACTACAGCTTATAAAAATGATACGAACCAATTTTGAAAGTAACCAGTGGCTTCCTACCAATAAAGGTAAAGGTAAAAATGCAAAATAACCAAACCAACATAGGCAAATAGCACTCGTAACAACAAAACGAGTGTTATAACATATTACGTCTCTTTTACATTAATTAAATAAATATTTTAAAGAAATATAAATTATATGTATAATGTTAAAAGAATAATATATATTAATATCATATAACTTTTTATTTATATAATTAAAATTTTAATATAAATAATTTCGAATCGAATTAAAATCAAATATAAATATCATCAATCCTTTAATAATAAGAAAATGATGATAAATATAATAATAATAATAATAATAATATAAAACAGGTTTGGTTTTCGTTATCGGATCTCGGGCAAACAGGCTTCGATCAGGATCCGTGCCGTCGCCCTGCCGTAGTCGTCCCCCAACATCGCTGCCATCGTAGCTCTACCTCGCCGGCAACAATGGCAAAGACCTAGGCCCTAACCCTAACCTCTCTCCCCTCCCCAACTCGCTCCCTCTCCTCCTCCAATGGCCGCCGCCTCTCCTACCCCACCCCCGCCGTCGCTGCCGCACCGTCCCCGGCCTCCGCCGAGTATGGCGGATGGGACAAAATTCGATCGCCGCGGATGGGTTCCTCCTCGCACGGTGAGTTCGCCCAAATGTTTGGCCTCCGGTGGCGTCCTCGGTCGGAGCCACGTTTTCACGTTTGTTCTAGGGTTTGTGGCTTCCAGGGCGATTGCTAGCGTTAGGTTGTCTACCATGGTTGTTGTGTCTGCGTCTGCCATTGTTTTTCTGCTTGGGTTTTGTGTGGGTGTTGGTTGTTTCTTCAGAGAATTTGTTCGGGGAATGGTGGGGGAGATTCGGTGGATGAAGAAAGTTGCAAGCTTTTCAGTTTTTATGATGAGAAATTGACGAGCTTGCGTAGATATGTGGGGGAATTGGATGGTAAGATTTCCGATTTGAGGGCGGGGCCTGTGGTTGCTGTGAAGGGGGATCGGATTGAAGTGAATGAGGTAAGGAGGTATATTGAAACCTAGGAGACTGTTGAGGTGAGAGTTATTGTGCCTGCTAGAAATCTCTTGGAGGCTGCTCTTGTTGTTTCTGATTGGGAATCGTTTTGCGGTCATACTTGTTTTCGTGATTCTAGTGTTATAGATAGAAGATTGGTGAGCGATTCTCAAAAATTGGAGAAAGATTCAACCTCGAATCATAGGATGAAGAAGCAAAAAGGGACTTGTTGGTTGTTGGAATAGAATTTGCCAGAGTTCTTGTTGGAGGGTTGTTTTAAGAGAGCTTATCGGTTTCGAAGAAAGCTGATGCAAGTAATGCAGCTGGAATGGATTTTGCCAGAGTTGTGCTTCTGCCCAATATTTGTTGATGATTGGGATTTGGGACCAGCTGGATTGATAGCTGCATTTGATGCTGACCTTTAATGCACGAATAGGCCATTTACATCAGATCGGGCATCACGCCCATTCGATTTCGGGCCAAATCCGTTGCCAAATTGTCCGAGTTCGGCTAATTTCGACCGATTTAAATCGGAATCAGAATCGGCCGATTTAAATCAGGTCTTTTTAAAAAATTACTAAAATACCTTAAGTATGATTTTTATTAAATTATTTAAATATGGGTAAAATAGTAATTTAGATTTTAAAAACCTAAAATCAAACCCGCTCCTCCCACAACGTCGACCGCACTGCCGACCTCGCAACGTCGTCGCCGACGTGTGGCCGGACCGAATCGGGCTGTGACGCACGAATCGCCGCCGACTTCATCGCCGACTGTTCGTCCGACCAGGCTGTCGACATCCTCCAACATCGCCGCCGACCGGGCCGCCTGCGGCGGCAGGGGGTAAAGAACGGAAGGTGGTATTCTTGTAATTAAAAGTTGACTCGTATCTAACTCGAGTTAAAAATAATAATTAATTCTAAATAATTTTAAAAAAATCTTAAAAAATATTTAAAAATATCATAAACTATAATACACAAAATAATATCAAAATAATATCAATACCTAATCTTAATATATTTATATTATGAATTGTCAAATTATTATATATGACCGATTAAACTAATTTGGACTGATTTAACTGAACCGATTCTTGGCCGATTCAGACCAATTCCAATTCCGATTCCGACTCCGTCTACCTGGAAAACCGATTCTGATTTCGATTTTATTTCATACAACCACGATGCTGACAAATAATCGTAGGAGATTTATTCCATTGAGTCTGACATCATCTATGCCTTGCTACTACCAGGACTCTCTTCACGCCCTAGCGGCAGTTCTACTTCTGCCCAATATTTGGTGATGATTGGGATTTGGGACCAGCTGGTTCGATAGCCGGCAAGATACTTCGCCAGCTAGAAAAGATCGGCGTGGGGAAGGAGATGAAGAAACATGAGATAACAAGGTGTACATTTTCGCTTCACCACAATTCAAATCAAGAGACACAGAGTCGTGGAACATTGGGAGGATATATATGATTATGCGTTAAATTGGAAACAAGGAAGCCCTTGGAAAAAAATATGGAAATAAAGAAAGTTGTATATTGACATTTATGTACAGAGACATTCAATATTCAATATATATAAAACTAGCTGTGAGCATGCGCGGGGTACTCTTTGAATGTATTGATAATTTTTTTGTATTCTCTTTTATCATAAATCTAATTATATTTTTTTATCATTTTCTTTCATATATGAATTTATTGTATTGACTCATTTTGAAATTACAATCAATTTTTTAGAATAAAAATCTAATCTAAATTTTTAAGTCAAATAAAAAATTTGAATACGTATACGTTATTCAATTTCTGTTTAGAGAACAATTTAAAACAAAAAAATCTACTTTAGAGATATTTTATTGTATAATCTGTAGACATCATGTACCCTGCATTATTCATAGTTCATGATCTAAATATAAGAAACACAAAAAAAAGATGTATATTAAAAATAATTTAAAATGAGAATAAAAATTGTATAATATTTGATAGAATACAATTTAAATTTTCCACGATTTAACTAATTAAATTCGAATTTAAAACTAATAAAAAATTATAAACATTCTCGGAACACCATATATCCAAGATCGTATAAATGTAAAATTATAATCAAAATTTTCTATTTTTTTAATAAACAACTTGAATTTGCAATCCAGATAAAACAAATGCATGTAAATAATTGAATTCTTTTCTAAAAAACAGTTCAAAAAATCTTATAACAGAATAATTTTCAGTTATTTGAAAAACACCATGCATCCCTTCCATGATCAAAATCAACAAATGCACTAAAAAAATAATTATTCAAAAATTACAATTTAAAATTATAAGAATATTTGATAATTTAATTCAAATTTGCAATGCAAGTTAATCCAAATTTAATATTCAAATGAAACTTTTAAAAACATTTGAAAATTCTATTTATTGGAGATAATGCAAAGTTCATGATTCAAATATAGTAAATATCATTCATAAAACATAAATTTTATTAAAAATTCAATTCAAAATCAAAATATGAATTGTCTAATAGTTGAAAAAATATTCAAATTTTCAATCATGATTAATTAAAAACTTAGAACAAATTTTAAAACTAAACTCCAAATATGAGTATTGTTTAAAAACATTAAAACATCATGCTTTGAGACTAGGCATTGCCCAAGATCCAAAAATATATAATTAGCTTATTCATCACCATCCACCTATCCCAAGAAGTTGAAGTCAATTCTTTCTTTTTACTTTATCTTGTCGTAGACCATGTCAATATTGAGTTCCAAATGTTCCATGCCTTTTTTAATTATCACCATCAATGTTCTTTTAAGCCTTTTAGGCCCCCTTTTAATATTGAGGTAAAAATAGTATGGTATATCTCTTTACTATAATATCTGAAGGACATCGTTACACGTGTCTGAACCAACAAAATATGTGTTCTCACATTTTCTCCTTAATCGGTGTGACCTTCAATTATGCTCGTATAGTGCTATAGAGGATTCGATCCTTAAGTGTCTTACCGCTCAATGTTCATCGATCTCAACATACACATCTCAACCACTCCCATTTTGCCAATGTGGTTTTGTTTGGTCACCCAATATTTCGCCTCATAAAGTATTGCTCGAGAAATGAGGAATGTCTAAAATTTACCTTTCAATTTCATAGGGCTTGATTTTTCATGACGTGCATCAGAAACAACTCTCCATTTGAGTCATCCAACCGCAATCTTATGTTTGATATCCTCATCGATATCTCCATTTGCATCTATCATATGGTTAAGGTATTTAAAATGTTGTTTTCGAGAAACCTTGTGATTCTCAAAATGGATAAAAGGATTCTTTCTCTTTGTAGTCCAACTCAATTCATTTCATGTGCTGTGTTTTGGCAAGATAGAGTTTAATCTAAAGTCTAGGTTATTCTCAATATGCAAAAACTATGCTAAAGAATAGAATCTCCTTAAACCAATTAATTGATAAAATAATTATAATTACGAAATTAAATATTACACTTCATGAGACAGTTTTATTAATTATGATATTGAAATTAATTATTACATTTCATGTGACAGTAAAATTTTTATTATATAATTATCCTTGCAGTGCACAAATTAATTATATTAAATATCTTCAATGTTAAACTTCGGTGTGTTGCCCTCCATTAACTTAATTTAATATGTATTAAAGTTCATGAATTTTTACCATTAAACCCCTCTTTCGGTTGACAATTTAAGCGGATGTATTTAATTTATTAATGTATCTTGTAGATCCCCTGCAAACATAATATAATTAATTTATCATCTCATTACTAGTTATATTAAACATAAAGTACTTCCTATTATTTTAGATTGGCAATGTCATTGCAGTGCACCTTACATAAATATCGTACGTTCCCAAGTATTTCAGGAGCTAAACCCATCTCATCGATTATAGCTTATATTGTTTTTAGTGGTGAACATTATAATGAACCGACCGATATGAATTAATCGAATTCCATTTAACAGTTGGATTTGCATATAAATCTTAACTATATAACTTTTTTAAAATGGAATCGAATGATTTCTATTGGATAACTGAATAACCGAGTTGCATCATAAATTATAAAAAAAATATTTAATCAATAAATTAAATTATACTATTTGTAAACCCGTGATTGGAGTCAAAGTTTTAAAGTATGAACCGATCGGTTTGACTGTTATTTTCAATCGGGTAAATTTCAGATCAAGCGTACCGAGCCGAGGCCGGTCTTGTGTTATGAAGTATGAGAGTCATGTTTGCCCAAGTATATAGTAATAACATCAGTATGACAGCAGCAAAATTGTATCCACTTAACTCGTCCTGTATATAATAAATCAAATATATAATAGAATAGAGTAAAACAGAGGACGAGTCCTAAACGGAACTAGTAGAAGCTCCAATCAAGTCCTCACACCTAGGCGGTGAACTCCTACTCTGTACCTACATATCAAAACTAAATACTAACGCCCGTTCATAGTGCAGTCATACATCCCATATCACGCATATATCCATCACGCGTCAATCATAGTCACATCAAGCTATGTCAATTCTAGCAAGTCTACTTAGGCTAGTTTGCATTAGATTATTACTCAATTACCCGAATTAGTTTCTTAGCTTCCATTTTTAATACCACTCAATCAAACAAATTTCATATTTTATCCTTAATCAAATCTACATTTATATATATAATTATAACACACAATTCACCAATCCTCGCATACGATTTTAATAATCAGTACCTTTAAATAATTAAATTATAATAAATTATACCTCGCGTGATTCATGGTTCAAATTCGGCACCCTATGGCATCCAAAGTTTGATATGGTTCGATCAGAGGGATTCAACGAAAGATCTGGTGATTTCCGACAAATTTCGGTGAATCCGATTTTCCGGCAACTTCCGGCAGTTTTTCGGCGAATGTTCCAGCGGGGCAATCGGGGGTAAGGCCGGCTCGGCAAGCTCATCCCAATGGTGGTGACAGCAAGGGCGACCGCGGTGGCGATGACTGCTAGCGGCGGCATCGAGTTCGGTTGGGGCAGTCGGTCGCTCCAATCAGGCCCACGACCAGCTTCGACGGCGGCGCTAGGTAAGGGGAAATGTCGAGGAGGTCAAGGGGGTGGTCGTCAGGGTTACGGCGGCAAATTGACAAGGGGAGCATCGTGGCTCGTGAGGCGATTCTGGCGTCGTGGTAGCAAGATGATGGCTGGGGTTGGAAGGGGCGGCACGACAACGATATGGCAAGGCAGGGTGGCGTCGATCGGTGGCAATGCGGCATCAGCGGCAGCGACAAACACAGTGGGCGGCGATAGGGTTTAGGTGGGGAAGTGTCGAGAAAGAAGATGAAATACTCCAACGGCAAAATCATAAATAAGTATTGACTCGATTCCTACTCGCGTCAATTAATAACTAGTTCATAATAAATCCTAAAAAATTTAGAAAAATATGGAAAAATTCTTATAAAATAAAAAAAACACAACAACATCCAAATGACATGCTCTATAACTAATAACCCACCCAACTGCCCTACAACGCTTCCTAATGCGTTATTCGGCCTAAAACTATTTCTCTGATTAAATACATAAAAAAATATTGCATACTTTCATATATTCTGATAACTAATTTCTTACCTTCTTTTTGATGTTATCATCATATATTCAGGTACACCTGACTCTCATCGCTCATAACTCACGGCTGGCCTCGACTCAGCACGTGGTTTATGAAACTGACTCGACTTGAACCAACGGTTAAACCGACTGGTCGGTAACATAAAACTCTGACTGGAGTCATGGGTTTTACAAAACAAATTTCCTTTTACGGATGTTAAAAGATTGGGAGATGAGATGAAAGAACACGGCTAATAGGACTTATTTTTATTAATTGTATTTAATATAACAATTTCAAAGTACTTTTTTGTTGAGTTAATACTTGGACAAATATATTATATTTGGATATATAGATATATTTAGTGGTTAAATATGCCAATACAGTGAACGATTGGGTTGTATAGTTTATTTTACACAATTTATATAATTACTTCGTTAAGTATTACCAAATATTCATGTTCAAGTAAATAATGTATGCTCCACCCAAACCCATGCACCCGTCGCAATGAACGACCAAGCTAGCGCATGCAACTATTACACCTTAGCCAACCAGCACGACACTTGGTTACCCATCGCCTAGACCCGCATAGCCCAACCATGACTCACAATATCCTGCTAGCACCGGATCTTTGAAGAAAGAGTCTTGTCAGTTCCAAATTTGTGGGAGGGGATAAGTGAGTAAAAGTGGAATTGGTCTGATCTCTATGAGGGGCTTTAAAGCTCTATAAATAACTCTAAGTAAATGAAGTAGGGGAGAGAATTTTTTTCAGAACCTGGAAAGTTGCTGTGAAGAAGGGAACATGCTCCTTTGGAGATTGGAGAACCTTGCTTGCCTCACGGGAGTTTCATCACCTTGCTGAAGCATGATGTTGCTGCTGCTGTTGAGAGCCCTCGTTGCTGAGCTGTCCTGAAGTCCCTTTTCCCCTCCCCCTCCACCCAGCTTCTTCGTCACCGAAGAAGAAGAGCCTCTACCATGCTTTAATGTAAATGTAGAATTTCTTTATGTAAAATACATGCTTATTTAAGATTTATTTAATGTTTAAGATATTTTGGATATTTTAATTAGTTAAAATTTGTTTGCAAATAATTTTTCTATTTCCTTTTTAGAGTTTAAAGTAATTCATCGCATACAATAAGTTATTGTAATGAAGAAAATTTTACTTAATGAAATTTTTATAAAAAGATATTAAGTAGAAGATGAACTTAGATCTGAATAAATTTTAGAAATGAACGTCTATTCTTGTGTGTATATATATACTTGCACGAGAGGAGAATCAACTAATCAAAATTCAAAAAAAATAAAAACATACAATAAAAATATCTCTTGTAAAAGGTCATCAGATCGAATCTCACTATCCTTAATTTCTTTTAAAAAAATAATAAAAATATCTTTAACGGTAAAAGGTCACGAGTTCGAACCTTCTTATCCTCAATTTCATTGAAAAATATATAATAAAAAATCAAATAATTAAAATTCATATTTTCATTAAAATAAGATATATTTTAAAGTCAATCACCATCTTTATTTAAGATATTATTATAGTCTATCTCATTATTGAGTGAGAGCTTATATATATAATTAAAATTTATTTAGTATTGTCGCATGACACGTGAACTTGCCTAGTGTTAATAAAAAGAGAACTCAATACTAGCTTGTGATTAGCGAGATTTAACCGATCAAAATATAATTAAATAATAATAATAAAAATAACTCCACAATTAGGGAGATTTAAGCGGTGAAGAGTTCGAACCCGGCTAGCCTAAATTTTAGTTTTTTTATAAAAAACTAAAAAGACTTCCAAATGAAGGAGGTCCCGATTTGAACGCTAATCCTATTTTCTAACTTTCTATAAAATAAATGATAATGAAAATACATCCTAGTATGGCCCGAATAACTTTAATTTCTAACTTCTTACTAACAAGGTTCAGTTTAGTTGCCTTGGAAAAAAAAATCAAATTAGTTTATCTTCTCATTCAATTAGGATCTGTATTTAAAATCAACGAAAGCATATATCGAAGATATTAAATTTATATATTGCATCTCATTATTAAATCGAATTTATTTGTTATAATATATATCATATATTAAAGGGAATCACGGGTATATGCTACTATATATTTAAAAAGGATGTCATCTCGGATAAAAAGACTCATATACCACACTTCTTTTAATATTATTAAATAATTAAGGAATGAAATTAACAATTACTACTAAATGATTAGATGTCTCAGTATAGAAGTTAAAATAAAGAAAGGTGTACATACTCAAACAACTAGCAAATCTAAATTTATTCGGATAAGTTATGTGCACGCATAAGATTCCCCGTTGTAATCTACTGACAGGTTTGTGCATGCACGCCGCCACAGCAAATGTAGATAAACTGAACGTCCTGGTGCGGGCTTTAAATTTTCTTCCATTATTCGCTTGGTTTTACGAACAACTATAATCGGTTTATAAGTTTTTAATGAAGCCGGAAATTTTATCATCATGTTGACTATAATAGGAACCAAATACAACTTGAAGGCTGTTACCTATGCAAAGCAAACTAAATCTTGGTCTAACCCTGTAAAAAATTTACTTGGATTTGTTTATGATAGCACCACATATTGTCGAACATATATACAATAGAAAATGAAGGGTGCACGGAATGTAACATTGTTAACGAGCTAGTTGTGAACTATAGTTGGAAATAAAAGCACCATACTTGATGGAGATAAGATGGCACAAGATAATGTTAATGTCTTCAATGTATTAGTCAAATAGTTGTCAACCTTATCTTTGTTTACCTCAAATACAATCTTATAAAATATTTTTCTTGTCGCTCAATCTGGTTCAACCGGCCTGAATATCGTGTATCAAATATGGTAGCCAAGTGCCATTAAATACTTTGATAAACGCCGGGAAAATTTTCACCTCGCAACATGGTGAACTTCGTCCCCGTCGCATCTGAATATTTGGATTGTTCATGACTTGTTAGTAACAGCGGAAGGCTGGTACATACATTCAACCCATTCAGAGAACTCATCGAGCATTCACAGTCATGGCTCGTCCCTCGCCTTCAATGACTAGACTTTCTTCCAAAACGTTGATGGGATAGTGAGCCCATGTTTGACGGGGAAAGCTTCACCACGAAAATTTTCACCTCCTAACCATGGTTGGAATCAGAATCGGTTTTCCAAATAGTCGAAATTAGAATCTGAATCAGTCTAAATTAAACAAGAATCGATTCAGTTGAATCAGTCTAATCGGTTCAAATCGATCATATATAATAATTTGACTACTCATAACATAAATATATAAAAATTAGATATTAATATTATTTTAATATTATTGTGTATTATTTTTTATGATATTTTTTATATTTTTTAAACTTTTTAAAATTATTTTTAATTAATTATTATTTTTTATTCGAATTGAAATCGAATCAACTTTTAATTACGAGAATGTCACTCCCGCTCTTCACTCCCGTTGTCCCTACCCTACCTCCCCCACCGAGCCTGCCACACCTAGACTCCCCTTGTAGGCCCTGCCCCATCTGGACTCCCCTTGTCGACCCTACCCCGCCTCGTCCCCTCCTTACGCATCTACCACGCCCTGCCACCTAATCCTGTCGACCCCGATCTATCCCCCGCCAGCCCCACCTTCCCTAGCGTGCCCCCCTTGCCGACCCTACCTCACCCCTCCAGCCTTACCCTACCCTACTATAGCAAAGAGGTGACATGAGTAGCAGGGGGAAAGTAAGGGGGTATTTATGTTATTATAAATTTTAAATTCTTATTTTACCCGTATATAAATAATTTATATAATATAAAATTAAAGGTATTTTAATAATTTACCCAAAACCAATTTAAATCGGTCATTCCGAGTCAAATCAGCTGATTTTTCCAACAGTGCTCCCAACATATTTGTGCTATAGTTTGAAAAGCCTCTAAATCCAATCCCAAGTTGCATAACAAAATGGCAGTAAGCGACCTTGGTGGTGGTGTTCAGCACGGTTGACAACACCACAAGGCCATCTACGATGGCCAAATAACATCTCACTTTAGGCGGACCTACGAAGTATTACCCTATACATGAACTTATTGCAGCTGGTGAGCATACAACTTGTTTCAGTCCCAGTTGCTTTACTTGTTCTACTCCAAGTTGCTTCAACGAGCAAAACAGATTCCCTCTGACCACTTGCAATACGAGGTTTGAGGAATGTTGCACATCACAAAGGCCCCTGTGCCATAGCAAATACATTAATGAATGGAATTAATTATATATGTTGCTTCTCCAGAGCTGTTCAATATCTACTGCATCACCGGTGCTTTCTAAATTTTCTGCCTCCCATTACAAAACCCGTGTGCATGAAGAAGTAGACCTAAATGACTTTACCTTGAATCAGCTATATCAACATAGAAATGGGGCACGTATTAGAAGTTAACATGGATAAGTTAAAAAGTTATACATTGTATACATACCAGTTTCACTGTTTTAGATTATAATAAAATGTGAAACGCCAGCTTGAAGATTTTTCCTAAAAGCACTTGCAAAAATTTCTCCATACAACACCCTCAAATCTCAGCATAATTTGAGCAACGATGGCAGATTGTACAAGATCAGACTGATGCCCGAGGAGGGTAGAGCTCCCAAAGTGCAATTGTAGAATCTTCTGAACAAGAAGCCATCAGCATGCAGTCCAACGAAAAAGAGACAGCATTGCACTGCATGAGTCAAAAAACAAAAGCAATCGGCATGGTTACATACACAGTGAGTTAAGATTTAAGAACAGTCTTTGTATAAACTTTCCCTAATCTCTGTACAAATTTTCCCCACAAGAAAGAACGTTGAGATGGTCAACATCAATTGAACTCAAAAAGAGACCACATGCGAGTTGCCAGCTTTGGCTGGCTCCAACAAAACTTCAATAACTCATTCACATTTTGTTCAAGAGACGATACTAGAAAAGGTAAAAGGTAGTCTGACTGAGGGCACCCTTCTTAGCCGCACATGATTACATGGATGGCTAAGATTAGAGTCCTCCCCTAAAGTGGGGTTCTAATCTGTACCATCCATGTAATCATGGATGGTAAAGATGAGGTGACCTCAGAGCCCTTAGACTACCTGGCCTCTACTAAATAATCAAAGGTAAACATTAACAAGCAGGACTGGCATCAATGCTCATACTAGGCTACCAAACTATTCTATGGTATTTAGTGCATTCAAAATAATGTCATCCAAAAGCAAATTTGTTCCTAAAAAGTAAAATAAGGTCCTAACTTACAATGGATATGTCAGTTCCTAAATAGTCCCATTCAACGGGGTCACCTGAGCATTGAAAATGAAACACAAAACAAGTAAAATGGTCAAAAGTGCATACCGTTGCCCTGTGGTACTTCAGCACTGCCAAAGCATCTCCTTTACTATAATTGTATACCCGCAATCTGTGATATGAAGAATGTTATATGTAAATGATACAATCAATTGTATACGGGCATTGCCAAAACATCAGCCAAATGCCCCTCCTGACGCCAACCATCCCTTTTTCCCTCAAGTGTTTTTGATTCAAGATATATTTAACAGCATAAAAATAAGATTAGGAGATGAAAACGTTAAAACAACCTATGATCCCAACCAGCTGTAGCAGCAATCTTCTGATCCAGTCTCACAGAAGTTCCAGCTATACCTGGTCGCTCCAGGTAAAAGCCTTCTTTTCCCAGCAAGAACCCTGTGAAAAAGTGACGAAAACAAAATTGGAAGCCAAAAACCATAGAGGCATAAAAAAACTAATTGCGCTTGGGATATCATCTACATATAGAGCTAGAGTTGCACCATAAACTTCATAATTGTCAACAAACCTGAATGTTAGTTTCACAAAATAAGCAGATCAATAGCAGCGTACAATGGAAAGGTTTTAAAAGAAGAAAAAATAAAAATAAAAGTTTTATAAAAGCTAATTAGGAAATTTATATATTTTACCATCTGACTGTCCAAAGAGAAAAACACAACTTTGTTATCTGCAGCTCCAGACATGCCACCAGTAAACGACGCATCAATTGTCATGCTCAAAACTGGAGATAAAAAAGAACATTAACTAGACATAATTACTGAAGGCAAATGACATAATTATGACATTATATGTGAATCAGACCTGGCTCAGAGTGAAATTTTACTGAAGATAATGGAGTTTTGGGACTCCGTGTATCCCACCAAGACATGCTTCCATCTTCATACCTAGACACACTCATAATGAGAGGATTTTCATCTTTCTTATAATAAGTGCATCCTGCACTCAGAAATTGGCAGTTTTCTGGGGTATATAAACTTCTTTGAACTCACTGCGATGAATTCTCTCACACAGACAATTTTAAAACGGCACATGGTCAGAGATTACCAAACTAATGATGTGAATCCCATTTTAAGATCTCTGTTAAGTTTTTTTATTAACATGTACAATGTTTCCTAAAAATGTAGAAGATTTGACAATTTTATTCCAAACTGATAAATCACGTGATGTAGGACAGAAAGCTCTAATATTATGGTCATCTAGATAAGTCTTTCAAACATTATTCGGTCCTATGATTTTTAGGGAGTTATTTGCTATTTTCCAATTCTAAAAAATTACTCTGTAACTTCACAATTTTATAAATTTTTTTATGATAGCCAATAATAATCTTTCTGTCATCATAAAATAGACCTTTATCTTTTTTCAATCTTTAAAATTCTTAGCAAATTGTTGGATCCTTTCCCTTTAACCTCCTTAACCTCCCAATTTGTTGGGTCTTCCCCAATCAACTAAAGGCCAGTCACTCCTTATAGAAGACTGCTGAGTAATACTCCAATATAGTTTGGCATTTGCCGATCTAATTTAACATCCAAAATAGTAAGCTTGCAGAACAAGATAGAATGTATTTAAAAGCCACACGAAAAGTCAAAATTGAAGCCTTAACACTTGATGGACAAAAAACTTAAGCAGGCATCAGGGATTGAATGAGAGAAGTCAATCATTAATTTGGTTCAGACAATGCCTCAGTAGAGAGAAGAGCATGATTTGTGAAGATGATTCAAATGGAAAATGTTACACTGTATAAATAGCAGTTAAGCAGTCTATGACAAAGAAAAAACCGACTCCAGTAGAGGATTAGTACGGAAGAGGGGAAGAGGTGGAAATTTTCAAAAGGATTCAAAAGGAAAATTATAATAATTCAACGAGCTTCAAAGTTTATCATCAAGGTCTACATAGGTCTATTTTTCAACTAACAAAAAAAATTAAAACAACCTAAAAATTGTTGAAGTGCAAATAGGTCAATAAAAATTTTAAAATGGGCAACCATATGAAAGACTGCTATAAATAATCTTAATACAAGTGCTTTCTGACCTCATCCTATTTAGGAAAAAGCCTAGGAAAGTAAAAAGAATAAAAATAATAATAAACAATACTGACCCGGCTAGAATATTGAGAAAATCCCTTGAACCAGATGGGTAAAATGCCTGGACGGCCATACACATGCCTACCATAACAAAAGAAAGGAACTGTTAGTGTAACACAAGTCACTATAACACAGCCATTGTAGAAAAGCCAATACGCATGCATCCATAAAAACTCACACATCAAGATATACCTCGTGATTTCGTTGAACTTTCACAAAAGTCCCCAGAAGAGTTACCAGGCATATGTGCTACCCTTTTAGCATTATTGAGGTCCCATATTTCAATCTTGAATATTAAGAAGTCAAATATCAATCAGTATCAATTATAATCACATCATTGCCCTAATGTCCTACCGCCTATATTGTAATCAGAAATGACAATGGCCAATTATGCACTCACCTCTGAAGTTTGTTCTCCAGCAAGAGCGACTAATTGTTGAGCAGCATTGGCAGTTACTTCTAGGAGACCATGTTGAGCATGAACAAAATGATTTATTCAATCCTTTTAAAAATGAATAGATGGAAGACTCTACGCCTTCCAGGATTCAAAAATCTAAGTCAAGAGCAACTTACTAAGTCAAGTAAATATGCACCTTCCACAGGGAGGAAATGGTTTTCTTCATCTAATTCTTCCCTTAATTCAATATTTTCAGAAACCCGTCCGGAAGTGGAGCTGGCAGCTGCCCCAGGGTTATCATCCCTTTGCACATCAGATTCCAAAATTGTAGAATCCAATCCTCTCCGAGATGGATCAAGCAAAAAACCATGCCCATCTTCGGCCAACCCCTTCGGAACCTTAGCCAACGAAAGCTTGCAAAAATGATACGAACTTATTTTGAAAGTAACCACCGGCTTCCTGCCAACAAAGGCAAAAAAACATAATCATCAAACCAACATAGCCAAATAGCACTCACAACAACAAAACCAGTATAATAACTCCCTCACCTTAAATCTCCACGTTCCACGTCCCAACATTTCACCGTCCCATCCCTCCCCTGGCTAAAAATGATCAAATTCTTCAATTAACAATAATGGAAACCAATGATTAAATAGGGAAAAAAATACAAGCCTCCGTCAAAAAAATACAACCTTACGACTTTGTTGTCAAGGGAAGGACTGGTAGCAACACAGAGAACCCCAGACAGGCCAGTATGAGCACTGCACCAAACAGTACCACACCATGATACAAAAGCCAAGAACAAACAATGATAGCAGTAAGAAGAGGAGCAGGAGGAGACGCAGATACAAACCAAGTGGAAGCCAGGGTGCGATGTTGGACGGTGTCCCACATCCGCAGCTCTCCATCGGAAGCCCTGCAAATGTGGGCAAGCAAGAACCAAAGAAACAGAATTCGTTCGGATCAGAAAAAGAGAGAGAGAGAAAGAGGAAGTGGAGGAATTGGGGTTTTACCCGGAGAAGAGGAGAGGGCGGGAGTGGTGGAAGCAGACGTCCATAACAGAGGAGCGGTGACCCCTCAGAACTGCGACTGGATCCGGCGGTGGTCGCCGGCGCTGCATCCTAGTGCCGCCCAAGCGCAAACCCAAGGAAAAGGTGCGATCTTGATGACCTTTTTGTTTGATCGAAGAGCTGGCTTTGGTCGCAAACGACGGTCTTATCCCATAATCTTAATTAAATGATACAAGTGGAGCCATATGTGCTTCTTCGTCCGGTACGGTTACTAATTGAATGACCCACTTTTTAAGTATTTAATGTTTAGTTTAGTTTAACTCAACTTAAAATTTGAAATCTAAATACTCGAACTCGAATTCGAATCTTACGAACTAAATTTGACCAAGGTCGTATTCGACTTGACTCGACTCGGTTATAATTCGAACTTGACTCGAACTCAATTCATAGCTCGTCTCAAACTCGACTCGATAAAATAATATAATAATATGGTCTTTGTATTATATTATATTATATTTATTTATTTATATATATATATAATATAATAACAAAGAAATAAGATATGTGAGATGATAATTATTCAAGTTAATGACCTCAAAGTTGTGGCATTGACCTCTTTTTTTAAGTGAAGTACTTTTGACTTCGAGCTCAGAAAAATTAAACAGTTTAAGTTTATTCAAGCTCGAGTCGAGCTCGAACACATAAAAAGATATTCGAGTCGAATTCGAGCATACATGTTCAAAACTCGTTTGATCTCGAGTAGAGTTCGAATGAGTTTCAAACTAAACGAGCCGAATTTAAACACAAATTGAATTCAGCTCACTCGTTTAGCACCCCTAGCTTCTATGTAGGATCAGGAAATGGGGATGTAAATATTACTTTTTATTTAATATTATCTTTTTAATTTTACATTTTAATTATATTTATTATTATAATCACAATTTTTTTTATATTTATCAAAATTTCAATTAAGACCTGTTTCTTAATCTGACTTGCTGTCAAAAATTTTGTTCCGAAGGAGACCTGTGTTCTAAGGCTTTACAGCTAACAAAATTAAAAAAGCTAATGAAGTGATAGCGTGCAAGTACTTTTTTATGTTAGAAAATTTTCGGCTAATCCTTCTATACCAACAACCATATTTTTACATAATTAGTTTTTTTACATTTTTGAGAGTACATAATTGGGTTTTCAAATCAACCGTACCTGCTTGACTTTAACATCAATCAATTTTACATACTTTCCGATTATCGGGAGTGTCTGGGTTTATGGTTTGGTGGAGAGTTTATCATTGGCTACTGTCTAGTCCCCTAACATTTAGTAAGACCTTTCCAAAAAGAGGCCAACGGTGGAAATAACTACTATGCCACAAATTGTCAACTTTGATGGTTTTGCGGCAATCGTTCGGAGTAATTGTTAGGGATGGACTTGGAGACGCCCGCTGCAGACGTCCATGGAGACGCCATCAGGTCTGACCGTTGATGTTTACAATCATCAATGGTCAAGCCTGATAACGTCTCCATGGGCGTCTTCAACAGGCGTTTCTAAAATTTTTCTAATTGTTATTATGCCTTTTGATCTTATGAATAAATACTTAATCTCAAAAAATTTGCTGATTTCGTGTCAAAATGACACTGCTTGCGCAACAAAGTAGACAATTTTTGTGCCGATCCATAATAATAAGGGGTAACATCATCATTCAATCTTTAAGTCTAACAAAATCATGGTCCCTTGATCAAGTACCTTTATTCAAAACATTTGATACGCAGATACTTATCGGAAACTAGTTTTAACGACACCATTTCCAAACGAACAAGAGTGATGGTCTTGATGCTGGGCGAAAAAAGTGCACACTAAGCAAAAAGATCAACTCCCCAAAACACTGCTGGCTGATTGGTCCTAAGCTTTCGATCAACTTGCTTGATTTTCTCCATGTCATCTTTCGATATCTCAAAATCAAATACTTCAAAATTTTCCCGCAATCTCTCATGCCTCGAGGATTTTGGTATAATAACAGTGTTTCTCTGGACGCCCCATCTCAGCACAAGCTGGGCAACTGTCTTTTTATACTTGGAAGCCAGATCCTATTTGCAAGAAGAAAAAAACAATCATATAAATTTACCCAACACAAGAACAGCCACCGTAAGAATCATAAATATAACTCTTGTGTAAAACTTACTTTAAGAAGTGGATCATCTAAACAAGAAACCGAGCCGAACCATTCAGCATTTGCAGTAGAACCTCCAAGAGGTGTGTGAGCCGTGACACAGATACCATGCTTTTGGCAGAATTTAACAAGAGAATCTCGTTGGAAGTAAGGATGTGTCTCAATCTGATTAACTGCTGGCTTCACTTTTGAGTAAGCAAGGCAATCTCTAGTAAGGAAGATGTCATAGTTGCTGCAAATTTCACCAAGTTAAGTGTACGAAGTCAATGCAATATTACACCCTTCGTAGAAATCCTACACCGTTGCACAGTGTCAGAAATCATAACTCATAAACACCCACTCCAGTGGCCAAACAATATGGATCCAATTTTATTATGCAAATGGATATGGGCAACAGTATTGATTAATTGAAAACGCTGTCAAGATTTCTTATCTATCTTACCTTTACTTCCCCTTTCTAAATGTTCAAGTAGTCATATACATATTTCTGAGATGTATATGACTGTAATCTGATATAGCAGATTATTTATATTTCTAAGATATCAGAGCTTTTTTACCTTATACCAATACTGCGAACTAGCCCCATGGAAACCAGCTCTTCCATTGCATGCCAGGTAGTCTCAAGCGATATGGTTGTGTCAATTTCTAGCACACCATTGTCATCAACAACACTAGAAGTGTTCCCAACACCTGACATTTACCAGGTTTAAGAAACAAATGTGACGTTGAATTTTACTTGACACACAGAACACCAAGATAATCATAAATGAAGCAATACATTTTGAAGTTAATAGGCACTTGCCAAATTGCAAAGTTAAAGTATTCGTAACAAGAATAAATTTTATGACTCGAGTAAATGAAAATCATAATTTTAATACCTGCCACCAATCCGACATTGGTTCATAACAGTCGTGGCTGAAAAATGGCAACTGTATTGACCAAAGCCTGACAGTTTAGGTCTTTAGGAAGTTTGCATTGAAATCTAACCTGTATGTTTTGTGGCTACAGGGAAGTGAACAAGGTATAGATCCAAATATTCCAGCTGAAGCTTCTTTAAGCTGTCTTTACATGCCTCAAGGACATGCCCAAGGTCGGAGGTCCAAAGCTGATTCCACGAAAGATAAACAAAGAAAACATCATTACTTTTAGTAAACATAATACGCAAAATTTTAGATGTCACATTAGGCCTACAAAAGAAACTAACACACAATTCACATATGTAGAAGGGATACTGACCTTGGTGGTAATGAATAGGTCCTCTCTTTTGACGAGTCCAGACTGGAAAGCTTCAGAGAGAGCTTCGCCAACTTCTGCCTCATTCTTGTAATCAGCTGCAATGTTTATTAATCAGTAAAAGAAACCCATAATGCTTCATAAAGGTAAATAAAAATGGAACAAGTAATAGATAATTTTTTTAGAAAAAAAACAACACTAGAGAATACAGGTGAATCATTTGATAACTAAGAAAGTCAAAGTTTATCAGGAGACAGAAAAACATATGGAAATGCACAAAATAGCTACCAAGACAAAGTAATTTGAAGCAGGCACCAAGAGTGAAGGTAAACTAATAAGGGCAGAAATATGTCTGATCCACACCCCAGATGTCAATTGACCCTAAAATCAGATATGTGAGATGTATTTTTAGAATAGTCCACATCTCTAGGAGATGAGTGGTGTCTTAATGTAATGCCTTCCGAAATGACTAGTCATTTTAGATTAAAACCCATAGACCCACTTTAACATAGTATCAAAACCAAAAATCTGAGATTCGAATCCCAGTTGGCAACGAAAATATTTATTTGCCCCAAGTTGTGTACAATAAAGCCTTAAAAACTTTACTTGCAATTGAAAAGGAATGTTTAAGTTAATATTTAATGTTCCCTTTCGTGAGAGCTTGAGCTTTTCGGCCAGAGATGATGATTAGACCGTCTAAAATTTACATGGATACAAGATCAACTTCTAGGTTGTAACATTTTTAAATCGATGCAATATAGCTTCTAACAAGGAAATTCCTCCTTACAGTTTAAACGTCATTCCAACTCACCACTCCCTCAACTCGAAAGTCAAAATCCAAAGTATAAGAAGTACCCAGTTTATCGCCAATAAGAACTTACAACCAAGATTCACACTTTGTCAATTCCATAGCACGGGATTAACGAAGTGTACAATGGAAAGGAAGACTGGGAATAAAGAGGTCAGGACCTGCGCAATCAAAATGGCGGTAGCCCAGCCTGATGGCGTCGAGGATGAGGTCCTTGACAGAGTTGGTCTCCATTCTCCAGACGCCAAGACCGATGATGGGCATGTTGAAGCCGGTGTTGAGGGTGATCGCCATCGCCGCTAGCTGCTCTCGCCTGGCTGGCCTCGCTCTAACACTTCTCGCAAATCAGAGTTGAGAAGATGAGTTCGAGGTTTCTGTCGTCAACTACTTGCCGACTAATCATTTCCGGATATGCGTTCGGCACGCTTAAGTCGCGACAAGCGACGCCATTTTTTCTTTTTTGTAGAAAAAACTTTAAAAAACAATATTTTAAAAAAATAAATATTATAATCATTTACATTTTTATAAATTTTACGGTAACTAAACCGTTAACCAGTTTTTAAAGTTCAACCATAACCACTAAGATTTCTTTATTTTGTTGTCAATTAAGTTTTTAATACACGATTTAATTTTCATTGCTTTATATAAAATCACATTGAAATTATTTCTCCTTCGTAAAATATAAAATATTACAACCATTCAAACTATACTAAAACTATACTAAATGCATGTTACAAATAAAAAATAAAAAGCTTAAATTAAATAATCTCGTCGGAGTGAGTCCCTAACAAGTAAAAGTTTCAAAAATAGAGTTAAAGCATAGATGAATTATATAGTTATATGTAATATAATGAAACATTTTTTTCTTAAATCGGTACAACAGTTATGATAAAGCCTTTTGTTGTTAATATTTATATTTAAAGTCGATTAGGTTAAATTAATTAAAATTTTCTTCATTTTTTATTTATTTCATTTAATTTCGAATGATTTGTCAATTAGTAAGAATCAGATGACTATTTATAATCCTATGGCCTAAAATTTGAAGATGCATATCTATTCATGAAAATAAAATATTTTATAAATTACAAAGAAAAGTTGTGTCATGTCTCTTATTTTTAACCACGGCATTTAAACAAAAAGTGAAAAATCTCTAATTATTTCCATTATTATTTTTTATAATTCATGAAACTATCGTTCTTTTGGGTAATACGAAATAAAAAATAAGAAATATTGTCTTACTTGATTAATGCCCATGCATTGTGTGGAGCGGATATAAAGCTGGCTCTTTAACTTTACACTTTCATTTTTACTAATGATTTTCTTACAATGACTACCTTAAATGACAAATTCATACCCATTGAAACAATTATTACTACTTTAACCTAGCCAAAAAAGCAATCACCCTTTTTTACTATATTATTATTATTATTATTACTACTACTACTATTATTATTACTATTGCTAAATTTACTAAATCTTAATTTAATATGTGAAAGCAACGTTCAATTATGAAAGGGGCCTCTTCAACATTTTTCACCACATGTCCATTAAGTATTATTAAAATTTTGTTATTCTTTATTGGGAAAGTCCTAATTAAATATTTGATTTTAACTTTGACATTTTTTAAATTAGAAATTCAAATAATTTTACAATTTTAGTCTTTTCTATTCAACATTTTAATTAAATATTACACAATTTTTAACCATTTTTATTAGGAATATACTAATTAATTGCAGTGTATAATAACAAATCTAATTCAACTATTACTAGGTTTGATAAATTTATTTTTATCATAGGTATGCAAAAAATAGTAAACAATTTAGTTAGTTTATCTTGTGTTTATTAGTAATTATTACAAATAAATAAGGATCTTAAACCATGTTAAGATATCTAATTCGAGCTAAATTATATTTTCAAATATCTAAAAATAAATAAAATTCTAATTTTAATATTATTGAATTTCGAAAAGATATCTATAAAATGTGTGTATCAAGTACAATTACGGCTGAAATTAATTAATGAACAGAGAGACAGTGGTGAGAGATGGGAAACGATTCCATCACTTCAAGGATGGAGAGTGTTCGTGTAATGATCACTGGTAAACATTGACGAATTAAGTAGATTATACAAGTAAAATTTTATTTGCAAGTTTCATTGCACTGAAAGCTTTACATTGTGTGGCGTTTCTTCGATGAAACTAGTGAGCAAAGATACAAGTGAGCAAGATGGTGCACTTCACCCTGCTTCCGTCTGTATATTGGTTTTCCATAGCAGAGTACCTGTTTAAATGCTTGATTTCCTTGCCAGGCTTCCTCCAAGAAATCGTATTATGATTGGTCAATAGGTTGATAATTGCCTTTGCACTGCGAGTGTGAGTGATTGAATTTACTATTTGCTTCAAACCAATATGTGCGGTTATTTTGCAGCATGGGTTCTGTTTGTAGGACCATGTCATATGAAGACCACCGAAAAAACTGAGGTATCTCTATCTCCACTTGGAGAAGGCGTATGTGATGGATGGTCTTCTCATCGTTGTTGCCGTGTCCAAAAGTTTACCGTAATCACAATAAGCATGCAATCAAACACAGAAATCCGAGCAGGGGAAAAAATCTCCTCCTTTAAGCTCTCTGGGCAATTCTCTCGCACAAAATTCCAGTCTTTTGTTTTGTCCCTATTATCCCATTTCATGTCTCGGATTGGTCTGTAATCCTCGATCTCGAGCAATAATGTCCACTCGTTGCAGTGGAGTTGGCTAGCTCATTTCAGCCGCAAACAAGCCATCTCTTTGTATAGTGGCACCGAGTTATATATGGGAATGAAGGCCACAAAATGGGCTCATCGTGATTTCTAAGCCAACTCTTTGCTGGAGATAGGCTTGAACTTGAGGAGGTGATAATGGCATCAGCTGCTGCTCTCTTCAAGCCATCTCCTGTCCTTGACAAGTCCGAATGGGTGAAGGGTCAGTCACTCTCCCTCCCGACGGCCAAGTCTGTCCGCACTCATGCTGTTGCTCCGGCCAGCCTCACCATCAAGGCCACAAGCTCCTATGCCGACGAGCTCGTCAAAACTGCCGTAAGTGACCAAAACGATTGCCATGAAGAACGTAAAACATGGTACATGTTGTAATGTTTAGGGGTGGTTTCCGTTATGATTTTGATGTAGAAAACTATTGCTTCACCTGGACGTGGAATCTTGGCCATGGATGAATCAAACGCAACGTGTGGGAAGAGGTTGGCATCAATTGGGCTAGAGAACACAGAGGCCAACCGCCAAGCTTACCGGACGCTTTTGGTCTCTGCTCCAGGCCTCGGCAACTACATCTCCGGTGCCATCCTCTTCGAGGAGACGCTGTACCAATCCACCGTCGACGGGAAGAAAATTGTGGACGTGCTGTCGAGCCAAGGCATTGTGCCCGGTATTAAGGTCGACAAGGTGGGTTTCTTTTGAACATCTAGAGTAAGGACATTAGTCAGTAGATTATAGGTAGGTGGTATTATATATGGCTTATATATGTGTTATGTGTTGCAGGGTCTTGTGCCTCTGACTGGTTCTAATGACGAGTCCTGGTGCCAAGGGCTGGATGGCCTTGCCTCACGCTCGGCCGCTTACTATCAGCAGGGAGCTCGTTTTGCAAAATGGTATATGTACCCAGCTACTTGAAATTAATTACCTGTGTGTTAAGATAGTTGGAATATGCACGAGCTGATGAAGTCCATGTTGTTAGAAAATCATAGACTCATATTCGTGATAGTAACGCGGAACATTGATGAAACAGGCGCACCGTTGTGAGCATTCCTAATGGCCCCTCCGCTCTTGCGGTGAAGGAAGCCGCCTGGGGTCTTGCTCGATACGCTGCCATCTCCCAGGTGAACTATACATAGAGCTGCTTCATTTGTTAAGCGTTTCATCTTTTTTATGTTTTATGCTTTGACAAGAATGTTCATATGTTATATATGCACTGGCCGCACAGGACAATGGTCTGGTGCCCATAGTTGAGCCAGAGATCCTCCTGGACGGAGAGCATGGCATTGATCGAACCTTTGAGGTTGCTCGGAAAGTGTGGGCGGAGGTCTTCTTCTACCTGGCCGAGAACAACGTCTTCTTTGAAGGTATCCTTCTCAAGCCCAGCATGGTTACCCCTGGAGCTGAGTGCAAAGAGAAGGCCACACCTGACAAAGTTGCTGAGTACACTCTCAAGCTTCTCCGCACCAGAATTCCTCCTGCTGTTCCTGGAATCATGGCAAGTTCACTTCACCAAACTGCTGATTCACCAAACTATTGATTCATTTGTTTTGATTCGGCTGATAGGTTAATTTTCAATGTCTTGGTGTGAGCAGTTCTTGTCTGGTGGGCAATCTGAAGTGGAAGCCACGCTCAACTTGAACGCCATGAATCAAGCACCCAACCACTGGCATGTCTCCTTCTCCTACGCAAGAGCGCTCCAGAACACCTGCCTCAAGACATGGGGAGGAAGGCCAGAGAATGTGAAGGCTGCCCAAGACGCCCTGCTGGTGAGAGCGCAGGCCAACTCTCTGGCACAGCTTGGAAAGTACACAGGAGAGGGAGAATCAGAGGAATCAAAGAAAGGAATGTTTGTCAAGAATTACAGCTACTAAGAAATTTGTATTGACAGACTGCGACATCGCTTCTACCCCCCATAGGAGCTGCTGACTCCTGCACTCTGCTTCTGCATCCATTATAGATAGGCATGAAGAAACTATTTTTGCTCATTGCTTGCACTTCTTAGCGACTTATAAGAGTTTGGTACTTGGGTTTCCTTCTCTGAATTTTCCATCTTATTTAAAGCTAATCTCCTGTAGAGTCAAAATATATCTAAAGCATATGTGTGTGGTTGCACAAGATCATCCATTTCCCAATATGATCAACCGCTTCAAAAGGCTCATTTTACTGTGTCCAGTGATACGTCTACTACATTTGATAGAAGAATGATGAAGAGGGCGGGAGTCTTGTCGGAAAATAATTGTCTGCCGATCTGCATGCATCTGCAAGAAGAGATCAATTACGATTGACCTGAGAAACATCTTTCCATATATCATCTTATTGCTACTTGCAAAAATTCATGATCAACATTAAAGGAGTAACAATAACAACGTGAGGAATTATCGAAAACTCTCACTAAATATGCATTTGCAGACAATCACATATAGATTATGAAAAAAAACATTGAACTATTATCCTGAATTTTCAATTCCACCATTCTTGTTATACTGAAAAATCTCCAATAGAAATCCCAATGTTGCTCGACTTTGTTTGAGATAAGGCTTATGATTGGTAATGTAACAAAAGAATAACATTAATTAGAATCTATAATGCTGTAACCAGTAGTTTTTCTTAATCGTCTTCGTCTCACCAACCATCGGAGTCTCTCTACATCATTCCATTCCCCCTGTTCAGCATACAAATTTGACAAAATTACAATATAACCGGTATTGCTAGGGTCTAAACGAGTTAGCTCTTCTGCTGCAAGCTCCATAATCTTAATGTCACCATTTGATGCTTTGCACCCAGCAAGCAGAGCACCCCATATGCTTGCATCAGGTTTCATCGGCATCTGGTAAATGAAGTCGACTGCCTCATTACCCAATCCCTTCCGGCAGAGCAAGTCGACCATGCAAGTGTAATGGACCAAAGTTGGAGTCACTCCATAATTTTCTTTCATGCAATCAAACCACTTCCAGCCTTCAGACACTAAACCACAGTAACTACAAGCAGCAAGCACTGACACAAAGATGACATCGTTGGGTATGAAACCTTGCTCCAACATTTTCGAAAATGTTTCAAGAGCATCCTTGCCACATCCATTTATGCCATACCCATTGATCATTGAACCCCAACACACTGTATCTTTTTCGACAATTCCATCAAACACTTCCCTCCCTTCACCTACACTACCAAAACTGCAGTAAAAATCTATCAGAGCTGAGGATATAAATGCATTCGATGAGTAACCATTTCTAATGATGAGGGAATGGATGCTTCTTCCATGTTTTTGGACATCAGCTGAAGAGCACGCTTTCAGCAAACTAACAAAGGTTGTAGCATTGGGCATCTCATCAGCTATTAGCATTTCTTTGAACAATTCAATTGCACATTCAGATAACCCCGCTTGAGCATAAGCTGACACCATTGCACTCCAAGCAATGAGATCTTTATGGTCAAGGGAATCAAAAAGTGTTCGAGATGTTTCCACACCACCAAAACTGGCATACACTGTTAAAAGGGCAGTCACAATTGATCCAGAAACCATATAGCCAACTTTTACAATGAAACTGTGTAACATCAATCCATAAATAAGATTTTCAAGCACCGAACAAGCAGACAACAGTGTGTGAATGATGGTTTCATCTGGCCGCACACCCAAGGAAAGCATTTCTGCAAAAAACAGTAAAGATTGACAGGGTATCTTATTCTCCAAACAACCACGAATCACGATGTTCCATGAGTCTAAATTCTTTTCCAGCATGCACTCAAACACTAGAATTGCGCTGGCCAAATCTCCACATTTTGCATAGAAAACCACCAAAGCATTCTGAAGATTTTTGTCTAAAGAGTAGTCACTCTTCACAGCAAAAGCATGTAATTCCTTGCCAGTGAGCAAAGCCCCAAGACTACCACACGCTGGCAAGACACTCAAAACCGTAACATGATTTGGCATCACCCCGGATCTCTGCATTTTACAAACATACTCAACAGCCTGATGGAAACACCTATTCTTTACACAAGCAGTAACCATGGCACTCCACAAAATGACATCTTTCTGAGGGGTTTCAGTAAACAACTGATAGACATTTGACAATCCATGGAGCGAGTAAAGACCCATCAGACTTGTAACAACAGAAGCTTCCATATCAAAACCCATTTTGACAGCCATTCCGTGAACTTCCCCCAGTTCAAGAACTCCAGAATACATGAGACTAAATGCACGGATGAGACCAATAAATATCCCATGGTCTGGCCGTTCCCCTTGCACAAGCATTGCCTTGAAGAGCCTTACTGCCTCCGCTTCTCTATTGCGTTTTACCAATTCCAACAGAGCCGGCTTCCATGACTGAACACTTCTCATCCACATTCTGTTATCACGAAGAATCACACCACTTCCAAGCTAGGACAGTGAAATGCCCTCTACCTCTAAATTACTTAAATGTGAGACTCCCTGCAGGAAAATGCAGGAGAAACCTCATCCTGTGTGCATCACATTCACCTCTCCCAAAACGTCCCAGATATTGTCCTCATAACAATGCATAAAAGCTATAATTATTCTCAAGCATTGTTAAAACACCCAAAAACAAATGCTGTGCCCATCATCCCGGCTCCTTGGGACCATTCAAACAAATGCCGTGCCCATCATCAACCTCAAGGAATCACCAACCAAACAAGTCTCAACCAAAATAACACCAAATAACAAAAGATAAAAAGATTCAATTGCCCACCTTGATGACACCGGCGGTGCCAAGCACACCGGGAGCAATTTCACACACCGGCCACCACACGGGTCTGTCTCTAATTCCGACCTCGTCCAAAAAAGTAGGGGTATTTTACATGAAAAATGGAGGTAGGAGGGAGAGGAGAAGAAGGGGTAAGAGATGAGGAGAAGGGAGGGGGTTGTGGTGGTCGGAGCCGGAGCAGTGGCGACGGCCGGTGCCGGCGAGGAGAAGAGGAGAAGAAAGGAGGCGGTCGGCGGAGTCAAATGGGCCTCCATTTAAGGCAATGATGGGCTCTTCTTGTACATGGAGAGGCCCATGGGCTTCGGACAAGGCCCATGGTGTGGATATTGCGGGGTGGTAAGTAACAGCTCATCGAAATTTGCCTGCAAATCAAAGTTGGGTTATAAAATTTAATTTAAAGGTGATTGCATTGGGAAAAATAAAATGATTGAGGGTGTTTTAATATATTCATCCACTTTTATTAATAAAATGAAAAGTCAACACTGGACTCCCCGTAGATCTAACTAATTGAAATACAACAAAATTTTAAAATAATAAATTAAATTATTATAATTTATCTTCTTATTTAATTAAAATATTTACATTTATTTTTGTACTATAATAAGATAAATTTTTCGTTCATACCTGTTTTGGCCTTCTCCTTGTAGACGTTAATTCAAGTTTTACGAATCCCTCTCTTTCCATTCCTATTTGTTTAAAACGCTTCTATTTCATTTCCTACTCGCCTAAAACTCATCATTATCGTTTTTCCTTCCTGCCATACTTGTTTAAAACTCTTCAATCTCATTTCTTACTTGTTCAAAACTTTGTATTAACCAATATTTAATTTTAATTGTTTAAATAAGTGCTTTTAAATAATTATATATTAATATTTAAAATTTTATTTTAAAATTTCTTCATATAATTTTTGTTTTTGATATTTTCAAATTGATTTCATTAAGAAAGATATTTTTAAACATGCTTGGAATATTTTGTTTCAAATTAAATATTTACTGCTATTTACATTTCAAATTATTCTATATTTTTCATATATTATTAATTAAATTAAAATATATTACATATTGAAAATAATTAAAAAAATCAATATACAAATTTACCTAATTATATAACATTTAGGTGTAATTTTAGTGATTAAAAATTGAGGGTTAGTTAGAAGTTTAAATCTTTTTAGTGTTAGATAATTTACATTGGACATTTAATGTAAATATTTAGCTTTTGACAAAATGATATTTGTAAGGAATTTTAAACTAAGAATTTTAGATGTTTTTTGCTAAGTTTTCAAATTGTAAAATTATTACATATTTATTTATGATTCTATATTTGTAAAGAAATATTTTATATATTTTGAATTTACTTTTAAATACTGCTAACCCTGCCCACCCTTGGGCACTCCCCTGACCACCATATGGGGTGATTCTAGAGCCGCTGCCAAGTTTGAGGCTTCATGCCTTGCTATCACTCCCAGTAACCGCTGAACAATGTTCTGAACCACAGAATTTGTATTTTCTGAAGCTTGCGCCAGTCCCTGCATGGCCGTCAGGATCCGAGCCAATACATTATCGGAGTTTGCATTGGGCGGAGTAGCTTGGTTTGATTGTCCATGAGTGCCTGCCCTCTAAAACGTCGAACCATCGTGGTTCATTAGTTGTTTTTCTTTTTGTTTTAGTTATGAATTAGGTATCTTAGCGAATGAATATGTCAACTAATAACACAACTCAGTGGGAAAAGATAATTATTGGACTTTTCAACAAGGTACTTGAGTCATAAAATGTGAGCTAGTGGGAAACTTGGCTCTCATACCACCTGTAATGACCCACCTTTTTCAAGATATTTTAGGCCTTGCTGGCCAGGTGTTACTCAAAATTTAATAAAACCAACCCTATAATAACCAGTCCTAACTAGACTGGGTGTTACTCAAAAGGTTACATGAATAATATGAAAGCAAATAAGTCTAGCATTTCTAACTCAAAAGAACTTATGTTTCAAATGACATTATATGAAATAATTATCCAATAGTCTTGGACCATTTCCCATAGCCACATTTATAACACAAGAAAAGTAAAAAGAGAAGTCTGCTAATTATCTGCTCACCACCTGAGTTGGTAGAAGAACCACCCTGTCGTCTCTTAGTCTTTAGTTCCAGCTGCTAACCTGCGGAGGCAATTCTGCGTTACTGATTAACCACTAATCCGTATAATTAAATAAACGAAGTCCACAAACTCCCTATCATTATCTATAATAATGGTTGTAGGGACCATTCCAACAAGTCCATTTATTAGCTGATGGTTCAGTCCACCATATCCACTAGTTGGCTGATGGGTCACTCCACCATGTCCATCTATTAGCTGATGGGCCAGTCCTTCATATCCCTTACCGGCTGGCGAGTCCAATCCGCCATGTCTGTTATCGGCTGGTGAGTCCAATCTACCATGTCCATTAGTTGGCTGATGGGTACTGTCCATCTATTGGTTGATGGGTTAGTCAACCATGTCCGTAATTGGCTAGCGAGTCCAATCGACCATGTCAAATTTATTGGCTGATGGGTAAGTCCATCATGTCCATTACCGGCTGGCGACTCCAATTTGCCATGTCTGTTGTCGGCTGGTGATTCCAATCCACCATGTCCGTAATTGGCTGGCGAGTCCAATCCACCATGTCCAATTTATTTGCTGATGGGTCAGTCCATCATGTCCATTACCGGCTGGCGAGTCCAATCGGCCATGTCCGTTATCGGTTCGTGAGTCCAATCCACCATGTCCATTAGTTGGCTGATGGGTTAGTCCCCCATGTCCATCTATTGGCTGATGGGTCAGTCCACCATGTCTGTAATTGGCTGGCGAGTCCAATCTGCCACGTCCAATTTATTGTATTATGGCTGTCAAGTCCATTCTGACATGAAAATTATTGGATTAAGAAGGGCATAGCCCGTGTCAAACTGAGTTAATTCCTTGACCCCATTTGCACTTGGTGCATGGTGGTCGAATCTGAGCTCAGGCTAACCAGGTTGTCCACAAGGGAAAATACAACATTTTAAATAATTATACGGACTTGGATATTTCGAACTTGTAGCTACGACCGATGATCCTAATCTGAACGAGAATACATAAGTATAATTTTATTCGAGTAGAAATGCATGCAACTAAATGTCTATATATATATATATATATATATATATATATATATATATGTGATTATTAGAATTTTGACAACGTATCATATGACAATTCAAAAATATTAAATATTAAATTCTCAACAAATCTAGTGAGATAATTGATTATTCATGTGATATAATCATTTACATCATACTTTATATTTAATTTAACTATCAATCTCATAAACAAGTGTTTAATCATTATTACTAATAAAAAAGTATTTAATTTTTTCCTTTGTGGTGATAATTATTTAACCCTGATCTTGATGATTTAGTTAACTGTTATAATTTTTAATCGCTATTATTATTTACAGAAATTTAATTAATTAAGTTATTCAGTCAATTTATTTAAAATAATTTGTATTATTTTAATTCTTAAATATTATTAGTACGATTATTTTAATTTATTCGACTCTATAAAGTTTCAAACTTTATTTATTTTCATTATGCTCTTTAGGTTCGACACGAGTGATTTCTACCCGACTATAATTTAATAACCTATTTTCTACATTACTGACTCGTTATTAAAATAACAATTTTATTTATGTAATATTAAATTTAACATGGTAAAGGTAAAATCTTTATTTTATTAATTACTTACGACCATCCAATTTAATTTAATAGCTTGTTGTGCCGATTAATTATTGATCTTTTATCCATAATTAATTTGTTTACGAGTTGGTATTATTATTTAACTGGAGCTGTGCAGAGTAAAGCATTATTTACACTTTTGCCACCCAACGTAATTTTTTCCCTTATTCTTCTTCTCCGGCATGCTCTGTTCTCAACTCCGGTGCCCTCTAGCTGCCGCCGAGGCCACCGCCGACCACCTCCGGCCGCCGTCCATCGTCGCCGTCCAGCTCCGCCGTGTCGTTTCAGTGTCACCCCGGCCAACTCCGGCCACCTTCTAGCCAAGGTGACGCCTGCATCGCTTTCCTAGCAGTGCGCTCACGTCGCTGATTCCACTGGCGGCGAGTGTTGTCGCCTCAATTGGGTAGTCACCTCGACACCCTTGACCTCTTATCAATGTTCCCGGGCCAGATTGCAAGCCGTCACCACCCAGGACGGCCAGACTTCTTCACCCACCGTCGCGCCTCTATTTTTGCCGCCGTCCTCTGTATTTGGCAACCACCCCAGGCCTGCATCCACACACGTGAGAATGACTCTACACTAATCGGCGAAGAGAGTAGGATCATCTTCCAATGTCAGAACGGCTATCGTCACTGATTCCCAGTGAGGCTTGCCCGTGCTTGCCCATCTCGCCAAAACAGGGACCTCGTCATCAAATTTTAGTTTCTTTCTTGTTGATTTTAAACTTTAATCCTCACGATTATAAAGCTTATTATCAAATTAAAATATGGATGCAAGAAAATTAAGAAGAGGGAGATAGGAAAAATGCTTAAGCAAGGAAGAAACACCGGCAAGGAAAAGGAGAACTAGGCTGCTAAGGTGAGGAAAACACACCTACACCCATATGTGATAAATGATGTCTTCTTTCAAAATTTACAAAAATAAAAATGACGGCTAGGGTATGTGAAAACACCCGTATTTCAATTAACCAAGTAAACGGGTAAATAATAAAATGGGTAAATAATTAACCGGCTAAAGAATATAACACGTTTTGTCCTTCCTTGACAGCGTTTGGTCCTTCCCAGACTGGGTCGGCAAAATTTTTGTTTTTTTTCATGGTCTTTACATATATATATATATATATATATATATATATATATATATATATATACTTGTTTATGTTTATTTCACAGGGTGGCCCTTAATTACACATTTAGTGGAGACTCTGTTCATTTTAATTCAAGAACTTTTATTTATTTTATTTGAATCATTTTGATATGTGAATTGGTTGACATGTCATCCATATAGTAGCATGTTAGGATTTTGTGCATTTATCCATGCATAGCGATTAATATCTTCATCTTAAGGCACCGAGAGTGCATCCGCACGAGTTGTACTTAGGTTAGCCAACCTAATCGGGACTCGTGACATTTCGGTTCGGTTTCGTAGCATGACCCAGATTTGAGATGTTACAACACTGGTCCCAAACCGGGAAGAACTATAATTGGGTAAAATCCTAACCCGAAGCTGGGTTTTACAACATCTCCTCCTTATAAAAATTACATCCGCAAAATTTCTCACATAAACATAGATCCAAGGACTCAACTGAAGATGTCATTTCATTGGCAAGCAGTAGCTCACCGTTGAAAGCTAGCTGTGCATTGCCTAAATGGACCAACATGAAGCTGGACCTCTAAACATTGACAAAGATCACTAGCTCATTACTAATATGGCTAGACGGACTGCACATGATCGTATCATCCGGTGAAATAGGTCATATGTGTTGAAATCATCTAGTTGGACTGACCATACATGCTGGAATCATCTCGCTAAATAGGCTCCTAGGATCGCTGCAACTACGGAGACTGAAGTACAATGACTCAAGTAGGTTCTCTAGAGTACTGCAGGGTACTAGTTAAAGCTACAGTAAGAAAAACTATGGCGATGCAAGGTATGCAGCCTAATATTTAACCATGTATCCCTGATCCACATGAATATGATTGGTCAACATGTACCCTCATGGCACTCTACTCCAGGTCTTACAGCTATACTAGGGTGTCCTGCAAGTCCTGTAAGCATATGGTGGACTTTAAAACCAAGTAAGGGTGTATGCTAATGAGCTGTATGGTTCACTATCACCACTTTAGGTCAAACACTCAATGTCCCCGTACAAGGAACTGAACCGGCAAGCAAATGAGACCACAACCACTGTCCAACTTGCCCAACCACAAACCATGATTCACTACTAGTAGCCAAATGCTCACAACCATCGTTTGTGAACCACATCTATAATCTATGAAGCACTACCACTGTCCGAGTGAGAAGTTATTGTGAAATCAAAGGCCAAGTAGTTACCTTACCCTACAGGCAGACAATTACTTTAGGTTGCTCTTAGCCTTACAAAGAGATCACACTCCATAGCATCCGGAGCTGAATAGTGTCAGAGATTGAGTACAAGGTACAATTACATTGGCCTTAGTAGGACAGAAGAGAGTTAGGAGCACTAAGATTGTTTTGAAATGATAGCACAAGATCAACTTCACCAGCCATCTTTTATACCATCACCTTGACTAGATGTAAAGACCGTGGAAAAAAATTTTAATATATTTGACTCAGGTAGGGAAGGATCAAATGTTAGAGAATTAATATTAATTATATTATATTCTCTATCCGCTTAAGTCTACCCGGTTGAATATTTTATTCTTTACCCGGTTACCCGGTTAAAGGAATGAAATATGGGTGTTGGTGTGTTTCCACAAACACTAACCGTAATGTCATTTTATAAAGGACGTCCTCCACCCTAGCCTTCATTCGCATTCTCTTCTCCTCTTCCTTGCCGGCATGTCTTCTTCCTTGCTTAGGTATTCTTCCTATCTCCCTCTTCTTAATTTTCATGCATGCATATTCTAATTTGATAATAAGCTTTATAATCGTGAGGATTAAAGTTTAAAATCAATAAGAAAGAAACTAAACAGCAATTAAAGTTTAATTAGGCCGACGAGTCCCCTGTTTCGGCAAGGTGGGGAAGCACAAGCAAGGTCGCCGGGAATCGGTGGCGAGGGTCATTCCGACGTCGGAAGATGATCCTACTCTCTTCGTCGATCAGTGTAGGGTCGATCTCACGTGTATGGATGTCGGCCTGGGTTGGTAAATGGCCCAAAACAGAAGACGGCGGCAAAAACAGGGGCGACAACGGTGGGGGAAGAAATCTGGCCGTCCTGGGTGGTGACAGATTCCAATATAACCGGGGAAGGTAGATAGGTGGCTGGGGGTGATGAGGTGACCACCCAATTGAGGCGGCGACGCTCACCGGCGGTGGAATTGCTGACGTGAGCACGCTGCTAGGCAGGCGATGCGGGTGTCGCCGTGGATGGAAGACGACCGAAGTTGGCTGAGGCAACACCAAAACGGCATGGCAGGGCTGGACATCGACAATGGATGGCGGCCGGAGGTGGTCGGCGGTGGCGGCGGCGGCTGGAGGGCGCCTGGAGTCGGGAACAGAGCATGCCAGAGAAGAAGAAGAAGAAAATTACATTGGGTGGCAAACCTGTAAATAATGCTTGACTCGACACAGCTTGAGTTAATAAATAATACCAACTCGTAAATAACACATGACTCGATACCGACTCGAGTTTAAAATAATTCGAACTCGTAATAAATCATTACAAATAATTATTTTAATTGGTTATGGGTTAAAGTTACTAAACTAATTAATTATTGGACGAAGTTGACATGGACATAAGTGATAAAAAATACGGTAATGATAAACAGTCGATAATTAATCAGCGTAATACAAGCGATTAAATTAAATCGGACGGTTATAAATGATTAATAAAATAAAGATTTTACCTTTACCTTATTAAATTTAATATTAGGTAAATAAATTGATTATTTTAATAACAAGTAAGTAATGTATAAAATGGTTTATTAAACTATAGTCGGGTGGCAATCATTAGCACCGAACTTAAAGAGAATAATGAAAATAAATAAAGTTCAAAATTTTATTGAGTCGAATAATCTAAAATAATTGTATTAATAATAATTTTGAATTATACAAATTATTTTAAATAATTTAATCGATCAACTTAATTAATTAAATTGCTACATATAATAGTAGCAACTAAAAACTATAACCGTAAATTAAATCATCAAGATCGGGGTTAATTAATTATCATCGCAAGGGAAAATTAAATACTTGTTGATTAGTAATAATTATTTTATCCATTGTTAAGTATTAATTATGATTTAGATAATTAATTTAAAATCTGAAGTAGGACTTAAATGTTTATTTCATAGGAATAATGAATTATCACACTAGATTTGTTGATAATTTAATATTTAATATTTTTGAAAATAATATATATATTAGTTATTTTTTTGTATGCATTCCTACTCGAATAAAATTATACTTATGTATAAATTTATGTTCTCGTTCAGATTGGGATCATTGGTCGCAGTTGCGTGTTCGAAATATCCAGGTTCGTATAATTATTTGAAATGTTGTACTTTCCCTTGTTGGCAGCCCGGGTCGGCCTTAGCCAAGATTCGACCACCATGCCTTGTAACGCAATCGGGGTCAAAGAATTAACTCAGTTTGACATGGGGCTGCACCTTTAAAATTTCTATGTGTGTTACTATGTGTGTGCTTATAATTATTTGGGATGTTGTATTGTTCGTATAATTATTTGAAATGTTATATTTTAACAAATTGGTATAATTATATGAAATTGTGTATTTTCCCAAATTAGTAGCCTTTGTCGGCACTAATCTCAGAATGAACTGGGAGACCATGACTAATCTCAACATGAATTGGGAGACCACCTAATCTCAGAATGAGCTGGGAGACGTTTTCTAATCTCAGAATGAGCTGGGAGATCATGATTAATCTCAAAATGAATTGGGAGACCACCTAATCTCAGAATGAGTTGGGAGACAATTTCTAATCTCTGAATGAACTGGGAGACCATGACTAATCTCAAATGAATTGGGAGACCACCTCATCTCAGAATGAGCTGGGAGGCAATTTCTAATCTTAACATGAACTGGGAGTCCATGACTAATCTCAAAATGAATTGGGAGACTACCTAATCTCAAAATGAGATGGGAGACGATTTCTAATCTCAGAATGAACTAGGAGACCATGACTAATATCAAAATAAATTGGGAGACCACCTAATCTCAGAATGAGCTGGGAGACGTTTTGTAATCTCAGAATGAACTAGGAGACCATGACTAACCTCAAAATGAATTGCGGGACCACCTAATCTCAGAATGAGCTAGGAGACAATGTTCTAATCTCAGAATGAACTAGGAGACCATGACTAATCACAAAATGAATTGGGAGACCACCAAATCTCAGAATGAGCTAGGAGACAATTTCTAATCTCAGAATGAACTGGGAGACCATGACTAATCTCAAAATGAATTGGGAGACCAACTAATCTCAGAATGAGCTAGGAGTCTACTTTTACTAATCTCAGAATGACCTGAGAGACAAATTACTAATCTCAGAATGACCTGAGGGATAATTACTCTTTACTTGTGTAATTATAATAAAAAACGAGAAAAATGATAATAGGAATTATATTGACTTGTTTCATTTAATTATGTGGCTTAGTGGTTTTATCACTAACGTGGAATTGCCTCCGCAGGTGAGCAGCTTTGGGATTAAAGAATAGAAGTGCGGTTGGTGGTTCTTTTACCTACCCAGGTAAGGTGAATCGATAATAAAGTTGGACTTCCTTATTATTCTCTTGTGTTATAAATGTGGCTTTGGGAAACAATCTGAGAGTATGGGACGGTTATTTTCAATTTTAGAGAACATGATTTATTGTTATGATTTATATTATATGTTGTAGGACTATTTGCTATATTTAAATTCATGTTCTGGAAAGTTACATTCACATATTACACATTTTTAAGTAACACCCAGTCCTGTTCGGGCGGGTCGTTACACCGGACATCCTAAGGTCAGATGTGTATTGCAAGAGAGCATCATTAGATAGTGTTAGTGACAGCCTTATAGGGATGCATATGGTCAAAGTCATAGAACTGGGCAGTACGACCTCCAGATGGAATGGGCACAGTGGTTAAAATTTTCAATCAGCATGACAGCATACATGTGACCCATAGCCAATGGTATACAGATAAGATGATTAGCATATGATAAGACATGGAGGGTGACCCCAACCAGTTAGAGGAGTTTGACTCATATTACAGCGTTTGGCTTAAATGGGGGGTTCAGGAAGGGAGTGTTCTTGAGGGTGAGGGTGATTTCCCTTTGCTTTGCCAGCATGATTTGGTCCTTACCTTGAGCTATAGGATTTAGCATTTATCTTTATTCTAGGAGGTAAATTCATGGTACTGTTTAGGGTTTACAGTTCAGATAGCCAATGGCAGACTAGTCTTGAGGAGAAATCTTCACCCTAACTTGTGAGCAACGCAGACAGGGACTTCAGTTTGGCGAGATAGAGGGACACCAATTGTGAGATCCCTCAACTTAGTCCCACATCTAATACCTACTGGGAGAAAATCCTGTTTATAAGTGAGAATGGATTATAGATCTTTAACTTGGGTTAACCATTTTAAAGAAATGACTTAGGCCCATTATGTTGCACTTTGGGCCGGGTCGTTACAAGTTGTATCAGAGCAACCTGGTTCTGTGTTAGATGGTGGGCTGGACTAGAGATGTTGGCTAGGTTGCTAGTCACGGGCCAGAAAGGTCATTGGCTAGGGCCAGTAACGGGCTGGACTAGGGATGTTGGCTAGGTTTCCGTCATGGGCTAGAAAGGTCGTAGGCTGGGGCTAGCAACGGGCCAAGTATAGGCATTTCGGGGACTAAATTTCCTAAGGTGGGTGGATTGTGATCCCTCAACTTAGTCCCACATTTAATACCTACTGGGAGAAGATCCTGTTTATAAGTGAGAATGGACTATTGATCTTTAACATGGGTTAACCATTTTAAAGAAATGACTTAGGCCTATTACGTTGCACTTTGGGCCGGGTCGTTACACCAATCTATACTCATCTTGACTTATAGCTTTGCTTGAGACTTTACTACAACGGTAGTAGTCATGTTGGTCAAGATTAGTGCTACAAAATGTTATGGGATGGAAGGTCACGAACCACTGAATAGCAGATGAGACACATGTCATACCTCACTATAAGTCCCCAAAGACTTGAGGGGAGAGAGTGGTTCTTTCGATAGTTTGAATCCCATCCATTTAGAAGTATGAGACTAGTACGGTATCAATAAACACATGCTTGCTGTTAGTTGATTAAACTACACTCACTTAGTAGTTGTCTCTAATGCTCATCATTGATTGGCAA
>JAURVB010011186.1:0-31419 GCA_033002965.1 Piper betle
TAGGATTTTGTGCATGCATTCATTCATGACAGATCGTATCTTCATCTTAAGACGCCGAGATTAGATCCGCACGAATTAGGTTCGCGTTAGCCGACCTAACCGGGGCCTGTAACATGCCGGTTTGGTTCACGAGTGTGAACCGGATTTGGGGTGTTACAATATATGTATTGCACTAGCACTTATTTTCTCTATGAAGTAGTGAATGTAGCGCGCTTTCAGAATTTGGGAGTTATTTGAGTCACGAATTTGAGAGCGAGCAGTATGGGTATGTATTATGATTATGATTTTTGTCTAGTGATTATAATTATGATTTCTGACGAAGGTGGATGGATCTTAGGATGGTCTGTGGTTGTATTGTAATGAGTTTTGGGTCCATGTATTCGGGTTGTATCACTATTTTGGGATATATATATTTTGGAAATTAAGGATTACTTGATGTATGTATAATGGGTGAGTGCTCGGAAGCCTATGTTGGGATTTATATATTTTGTAAATTAAGGATTACTTGATGTATGTATAATGGGTGAGTGCTCTCAAGCCTATGTTTTTATATTTGATATGCTACGTGTGGTTTATGATTTATTGTTTTAATAATATTATCATATGCATGTGTGTAAGCCTCAAAGCCTCATACATGACGTGGAATAATTGTAGTATGCAGGACATATTTAGATGTAGCAAGTGTGTGATGGAAGAACATAAACCAAAGGAGCTTATGATTCATCCCCTTTGGAGGGTCCACACAAAGATCAAATTTTAGGGTTTGACCCCTGACACGCGATGAAGTTTTTGTGTATTTAATTTTTATGATCAACACACATTATATGTAAGCCAAGATTTCAGTTTTAACCTCTTTTATACACTAGTAGTCTAACGAATAACTTTTTAAATTATGTCATTAGTAGTCTAACGAATAACTTTTTAAATTATGTCATCAAGATTCTGTTCTTCAGGTCAAATTGGGGTATTATAATTACTCAATGGATAACATAGTGATTGATTTTACAATTTCGGTGTCTACTCCGACTCCACTCCATTATATGCCTAGTCGAGTTTCGAATTTTTAACCTTGTTAGACCTTTTTGTTTTGAAGCTCTAAACTTAGGGAAAGGTAAATTGGAGAAGAAATATAATAACTTTTTGTTTTAACCTTGAACCTTGTTAGACCCAAAATTGAACCGACTCACTAAGTCAACAAACAGACCCGTTAACCCGTGCACTAACCCGAATTACTTTGTTAACGACTATACTCACCATTTGCTCTTCCACTGTTCAAATTTACCTCTACAATTGCTTGTACGCGCATGTAATGCAATATTGATTATTGCACCTTACGCATTGCGCAAGTTATTTGGCATTGTTTTGAAGGCGTAAGATCTTGTGAGTACGAATTCTCTGCATGCCACGCCCATTTGTTTCTTTTCTTCAGAAGAATAATATAGGTTATGGTCTTCTTCGTGGAACATGAAAGACGAGGTTAAGAGACGAACTACAGGTTTGTGTTTGATTTGAATTGAAGTGAGAGGGCAGGGAGAGAATATAGTCCAATGTTTCATTGAGTTCATTATGGGAGAAGTTTGTATTTAGATGATTTCTACAATTTACTTTATTGTTTCCATCAGTAGCAAAATCTATTTTTATTGGTTCCATCCTATGAAAGAAATGCAAAATCAATATATTAAAAAATTTATTATATTTGGCTGTAAGAGATACGCGTAAGAAAAAAAATATTTTATTTTTATCTTATTTTCCTATTATTCAAACATATAAAATATATATATATATATTTTTAATAATTTTCATGTCATTTTAATTTATTTTTAGCAATCTTATCTCATTATCGACAGACACCGCAACATGACATCGGTCATACCTTTTGTGTTAATCGTATGAAATGCCTACTATTGAAAACGTGGAACGAGTAAGGTACAAGCATGTCTTTTATCTTGCCAGAGCTATTTTATCTTACCAGCAAAATGGTTTTCCAATTTACATGGGGTTGGACGTAACTAACATAAGTATTGTCATATTCCATATTATATTTAGAAAATGAATTAGTTCAACTTAGTAAGTCGAAACCTTGAAGGAAGTTGCTGATGTACCACGGGAGGCTTGTTATGCATCATCTTTTGAATATTTTATTTGTCTTGGCTTCTGAAAATATTGGGTTGTGCAGCTAAAGAGCAGGAGGAAGGTAAAGAAGATTATGACTACAGTACTCTTACCCTGTAGGCTTGACTCAATACTTGCACCGCGTTGGGAGAGGTGGGGGAGTACCTCAAATAATATCTCGTTCTATGGCAGCTTGGATTTGAACCAGGCCATGTAGGTGTATGAATAACCCTCATCTGAGCCTTCTTAATGGAGAAGGACAATGAGAAGCCTAATATATTTCGTGCATGCACTGTTAACCTCCTTCATCGTCTCCATTGTCCCCGTCCGGACATGTTGAGTGGGAATCATCGGTGGGTGGTCATTGAACGCGAATGGAGAGGATGATGACATGAAGGGAGAAATGGATATTGAGTTAAGGTGAGAAGCGCAGACAAGAAGGTAGTGACTACGTACTGTTAAGTGATGATATTTTATTGCTGCCAATTAACAGCATGCAAGATCATGAATTCGATGGAAAAAGATAATCAGTTACATTCAGTGACAAAGAATGAAGAATTGCATGGACTGCATGTGTGACGGTGGGCAAGAATGTTAGTGATGGAAATTCTGGAAGTCTGCCAAGGTTTTGGGCCAAAATGTGGGCAACAAACATCACAAGATCAAACCATCCGGCAGCCAGAACAGGATCAGATTTAGACCCCGAGCCAACCATGATGCCCACGGGCCTTACTTTGAGCAGCAAGGAACATTCGCCACTCCCCACTCCCCCTTAAACGAAGAAGAGACATGATCAAGACACATGGGAGAGGCCTGACAAAAGAAAATTGAAATTGAGAAATAATTTATAAGAAGATTTTGATTACTTTAATTTAATCATAAAAAACAAAGCATGCACAAATCTCAAGTAGTACTAGACCTACTACGCTTTGTAGAAGACCCAATGCTCCAACTACACCGATGGACTCGCAACAAGGGAGGTGACCAGGTTATTAACAACTAAGCAAGATGTCACGCACGCCACACAAATATTAATTTTAAATATATTTTTTTATTGAATAATAAGATAGATAATAATAATTTAATATCATAAACTGTAATTGACTTTAAAAATATGTTTTATTTGAATGAAAAGATGAATTATAATTATTTAATTTTTTATTATATTTTTTAAAAATAATTAAAAAGACTCTTATTAGTAAGAAATTATAATTATAATTTAGTCGAGTTCGAACATGTGACTTTTTACTGTAAAAATTTTTTTTATTTTTTATTTTTAAAAAATTGATATTAACTAGGTTTGAACGGGTAGCCCTCTGAATAAGGTATCTTTATTATATTTTTAAAATTATATATTTTTTGATTAATTATTTTTCTTACTTTTAATCTCAGACAAATATTAAGTTTTTATTTTATTAATAAAATTAGACGCATGTACATGGGGTCATAAACCAGGCGCCCCCCTTGACCTAATTGGTCGCCATCAATATTTCATATAGACGGAGGTTCCACTTTAAATGATCAATCACTCTATTGGAGGGTAATTCTTGGAGACAATATATGAGCAACGATTTTTCTATTGATGGATCCAATAAAGAGATTAGTGCAGTTAAAGTGGAATTTTATGGTTTTGTAAAGCCATATGATTTATCAATGGCCTAATAATATTTCCTAATCTTAACAATGAAAACCATAATCCAAATAATCCTAAAAACTTTGTGACAATTGTAGGGAATTAAATTGATCTTCCATTACTAATTGGAAATTATCGGGGAGCGTACGTAAAATTTATAAGAAGATATCTTACTCTCTAATCTCATGGATCTATATCTTGTAAATAAATATTACATATAAGTACTTAAAAAAGTACATATTTGCAAATAGAGCATAAGAGAAAAAAAGAACAAAAACACAAAGAAAAATCTGTATCCAAGCCATCGAAAATCAAATTAGACAAATTACATCCACAAATGGTTAATAATTCTACCTTTTTGAATAGCAAAAACTCAAAACCAAATTATATTTAACGCATCAAATCAAATATAATTAATTAGTAACTAAAAAGAAATTAAAAATATATAACTCGGAAGCAAGCGCCTCGACTGCTTTTGACTTGTGTTCGTAAATATCTATACGGGACAATAATTAATATTTAGAAGCTCCACACTTAAAAACTCTACTCCTTTAATTGAAGGCTAATCAATTGATTAGCGCCTTAATCATATTAATATTTTATTTTTATATTAACATATTTTTCCCCAAAAACCAAAGTGGATAAGAAACGCTTGTATTGTCATTACCCCACGATTTTTCGATTTTTTTGCATGAAATTAAAAAAAAAATTTGTGTAACCACGGGAGAGATGTAATCTGCGTCGGATTAACTCCGCATTTTACGGGCATCAATCTCGCCGCCGCCGCCGCCGCCGCCGCCGCCACTGTTAGCCGCCGGCCACCTCCACCAATACCTCCTCCTCCCAATAACTGCCACCAACCACCCTCCTCCTCTCCACCGCCAGCACCTGCATCTCCGGCCTCGTCTACCCAGGCCACTCTTCCACGGCAACCTCACAACCACCACCACCCCCACCTCCTACTCCTCCTTGTACTGCCCCTGCACCGCCAACAACACTACCACTAGCTCTAGCCCCAACAACAGCATCGAATGCGTCGGTACCGGCTCCGACGTCCAGTGCGTCGTTGCCGGCGACGGCGAGGCGGTTGTGGATGGGACGAAGGAAGCGGACCGGCGACCGGCTGGTTTGGCGGGGACGGCGTGGGAGTGGGCGCTGCTCGTGTCGCCCTTCTTCTTCTGGGGTACGGCTATGGTGGCCATGAAGGAGGTGCTCCCCCGTGTGGGCCCCTTCTTCGTCCCCGCCTTCCGACTCATCCCCGCCGGCGCCCTGCTCGTGGGCTTCGCGGCTCTCACCGGCCGGAAGCAGCCCTCCGGCGTCCTCGCCTGGGTTTCCATCCTCCTCTTCGCCGCCGTCGACGGAGCTTGCTTCCAGGTCCTCCTAATCTTTTTAATTTTCCGTTTTTTGGTTGGTAATTAATCATAATTGGTAGGTTACATCATTTGATATTGAGCTCTTTTTTGTGCTTTTTGAAGAAGGTAGGATGATCTATTGGTTGATGCGAAGTAATTGATCTAATTTGATTATTGATGGTTTGGATAGGGATTTCTGGCGGAGGGTTTGCAGAAGACATCAGCTGGACTCGGTAGTGTATGTCATTTTGTTTTACTCCCTTGTGTTCTATCTATAGATGCATATTTTCAAGTATTTCTGTATTTATCTACGGGCGTGAATGATGATTCCTGGGGATGTTATTTAATTAGGTTGATGGTATTTCTTTGGAAGGTTATTGATAATTCTAGGGATTTGGGTTAGTTATTTCCATTTCAGATAATCAAAATCAAATTACATAACCTTTAGGATCATTAGGATTATCATTTTCATCATTAAGATTAAGTAACATTATTAGCCTATTGATAAATTCCTAGGGCGTTGAGGTGGTCATTTTTTAAAGAGAACATTCAAGTGTAACTTCCATTACTACCTCTAAATTTATACGAATTAATTATTTTATTCCAAGGAAATATCGTTAGTCATGCAAATTTGGGAGTGCTCGTGAGATTCATCTTCGTCTTAAGGTATCTAATATTACACAAGTGAAGTTAAGTTAAAGATTTGGAATCTTCGATGCCAATCGAAACATTATAACTATTTGGAGTCATTCGAACATGTAAAACAGCTTCATCTTCCATTGATTGTTGAAGGTTCCATCAACTGGTGAATAGGTGTTTCTTGTCCTACTTAGCTCAAAGCCGATCATTCTCTCTATTTATATCATTTTCAGTTATGCTTCCAAATATAATTTCTTACAAAATGTCAATAATTTGTGGATCAAACATAGATAATCAGTGGCTTCCCTAACCTCATGAAATGAATGTTATAGGTTATTATTGATTCCCAACCCCTCACAGTGGCTGTATTAGCGGCACTGTTATTTGGTGAGTCTATTGGTGTAGTTGGAGCATTGGGTCTTCTACTAGGCGTAGTAGGTCTAGTCCTACTTGAGGTTTGTGCTATATGGACTTTTGATGATTAAATTTAAGTTTACGGAATCTCCTACCTGCTAACCTGTCACTCAATTTCATTTTTTTTTGTCAGGCTTCTTCAATCTCTCTTGATATTGGCTCTTCTTCATTATGGGGGAGTGGGGAATGGTGGATGTTCCTTGCTGCTCAAAGTATGGCCGTGGGCACTGTCATGGTTCGCTGGGTGTCTAAATTTTCTGATCCTGTTATGGCCACTGGATGGGTATGTCCATGAAAAATTAGCTCCCTAACTGTTTGAAATTTCTGGCCTAATAAGAACTGATTGCTTTGTGTCGATGACTATGAAAACCTTGGCCAAGGCCAGAATTTTCATCTTGGGGGCGGGGAGGGGGGATTTTCTTGTGTTGTTTGTTTGCCTGGGTAACATTTTGTTGCCCAACTGTTTGGATAACTACGGGCTTAAGTAATGTTTCTCTATATGGTGAGCAGTTCATACATTGGCACTTGTTTGAGGCCAAGTTTGCTAATTGTTTAGATGCTGTTTGGAAGGAGTCATTTGCATGCCTTGCGTAGGTTGAAGAGAAGTCTTTTCTGTGTGTTATATATTTTCAAGATCTGTAATGAGGTCAAACCATTTTAGGTCTGTACATGCAGACAGGTAGTTGTTTTCATGTTTGGAGAAAGCATATTAAGAGGAAACATAAATCAAAAACCTGGTAAATCAATATGATTAGTTAACTGTTACTAAGAGGAAATATAACATGAACCCTTTTTAATATGCATTTAATCTAAAGATGATTCTGACAGATCTTTCCCGGTTACAGCACATGATCATTGGTGGGCTTCCTCTTTTGGCTATAGCAGTAATCAATCATGATCCTGCATTTAGTGGGACATTTGTAAACTTTACTTTTAGTGATATCTTTGCATTAGTCTATACATCCTTCTTTGGAAGTGCCATCAGCTATGGTGTCTATTTCTACAATGCAACGAGAGGTTCGAATTATTCTCTTCTTCTTCTCCTTTCTCTTGACATTGTCTGACTCCTAGTATTCCAATAACAAAACCGAAGCTTTTTTGTTCCCATCAGTTCATGCATGGGTTTTCAGATTTAAACTAACATGTGTTGTTGCAAAAAGAAAATCTCTGGAATCTCGATATTGGAGAATAGCTTGGGTTGTTTGTGAAGAAAAAAATTGTAAAAATAAGGGCCTTGCGTGCGATTTTGTCATCAATATTGGATTGAGTTCGAGTATGAAAATTTTCCGTATGGCTTTTGAATAATGAATTAGGGACATAAATTGGATGTTGCTTAGGCCCAGCTTAATTGGGTTAAGGTGGTGGATCTGGGGGTAGTGATGATGACTATATTTAGTAACACTACAACAGGAGAAAATCATGCAAGAAGAACAACTTAAAGTAATAGAGATCAGATAAAATGAAAAACTAATCTTTGAGTTTCACTGAGAAACACTATTTCCACTTGATAACAATCAAAACAGCTTGCATTAGAGGGGTGAAACAAAGTGAAAAACCCCATGGAAAGCAGCAATGGAAGCTTATTAGATAGGCTTTGCTGCTCTTTGAAGCAAGTCAAGAAAAGCTAAAGTTTTTTTCAGGTAGCTTGACGCAACTGAGCTCGCTTACTTTCTTAACACCGATGTTTGCTTCTATTTTTGGGTAAGAACGCCTACATTTATTGTTATCCTAGAAATGTTAGAATCATCCTTTTAATGTTAGAGCTGTACACACGAACCAGTCATTGCTCAAGTTTTTTCAATTTTTCACAATGTCGTATCAGTTATTGCTACGATTAGAATTGAGAAGCTGTTTATGCACTCTTTGACAGTGAGAATATTATGCTCTGTGCGAGTAACTCTCTCTTCCTGATTGTGAGAATATCTGTGTGAATGCCAACTAACCATTGCTTGTATCATTTTTAGGTTCACATACTTGGGAGACGTTCACACCCATACAGTTGGTAGGGGCTTTAGTGACCATTGTTGCTATCTACATGGTCAACTATAAGGTTTCTGCAACGGAGTAGGTCTAGAGATATACAGGCCTATAACACGACCTTGGCAGAAAACTTGCTTGTCTTTGCCTTGACAACATGATCTTGCCCATTTCGTTCATACTGAAAATATAAGCCCCTTGTACATAAATGTTTGAGATATTCAATCTGGGCATAGGCATTTGTGCATCCGAGCAGGAAAAGAAAATTAAGTTTGTAATTATTTTCATCAGGGGATCTGGCAAGTTGAGAGACATGACTGGTCTCTGCAGCTGCAAACAAAGCTTTGGTCATCTAAAGTGCATGAAATGAATTGAGTTGAAGCTCTTTTGACTGCAGTGAAAAAATGATGTGTGAAGAAGGAAGAAGAGAGTAATTTGTGTCCTTTGAAGCGTCATTGCGCATTTGCCTCAGAAGAAGTTTCTTCCTGGGTGAAAGATCATGAGTTGATTTATTGCACTTGAGCAGTAGGGTTGTGGTTCATGCAGTTTGTAAACCTGAATTTCGATTCCTATATGGTTAACCCGTAATTTTCCCATCCAAGCTAGAGTGGTAGGGATGGCTAGGTACGGGGTGCAAGCAGAGTGTGTACGGCATGTACTGTTATCATTTATTAATTTTTTAATCATTAATTATAATCATATCATTTTCTATTTTTTTCGACCGGACATTGCCACCAAGTTTTGACTCTATTTACCAATTTTTAGCTGTACGATGCTATCGAGTTTTGACCTATAAACAGTTAACAATTGATGAGTTCTGGTAATTTCGATTATATATGTTCATTAAACTAGCTTTTAAAAGGATAAGTAATGGAAAATTGTAACCAAACATAATAATAATATTATTAGAATTATATTTTTAATTTAAAAAATAAATAAAATTAAAATTATGAAACAATTTTTCTACCTTTGTTACTTCAAAATGAATAAAAGTAACTAAATTTGCCGTTTTCCCATTTTTTTAATAATAATACTTAATTATTTTATTTTAATTTTATTCAAAACAGTCGACAAAACACCGAACTGCCGGACCGCTTGCAGCCCTGGCCAGGTAGATGCAAGTCCAACCCTCCACCAATTCTGAACAAGAATTGTAGCAGTGCAACATTTTAACGAATATGATATACTGATATGATATATTGTTACAGCGAGGGCCTTCAAAAGGTACAAGCATCACAAAAAAGATAAAAAGGGAATACAATTCCAACTCTCGAGTTGTTCCTTCGTCGTAAAGCAAAGCAATATAAACATGAAATATGTGATCACAACTCACGTTGTCTTTACATTATCACGCATCTTTTCTACAATAATCCTGCTCTTCTCCTCCAAGTGGCGCCTCTTCTCTTCCAGTTTTTCACTCACTTTCTTCCCTATATCTATCATCTTCGCTCTTTTTCCAATTTTCTTTGGCTTCAACTCGTCGGAAACTAAAGAATAGACATTCTGGTCTCTAGACATAATGCTATCGGATGAATACCCAGATCTCTGACTGCGGTCTACTTCTAATTGAGAATTTACTAAAAAGGGTTCTGTCAATTCTGAAACTTGGTCATGAATAGACTCTCCAGATTTGGAATTTAGAGAGGAATAACCATGCTCAAGATGTTGCCCTCTTTCAGTTAAAGGATCATCATGCCTGGATAATTGAACATTTTTTAATGCTCCTTCTCCCAGCTGACGGCTGCTCGAATCATTTTTGTTTTTATCACTACCTTCCAAAGAAATATCCTTCTGGTTTTTACTAGCATCAACAGGTTCATGAGTGCTACAGGCTACATCAAAGCTAGCTGAATGCCCACCTTCTTGATTAGTCCATGAGAAGGGTGCAGACTTCCAGGGCATCCAATCATCTTTATCAGATACCATCCATGGAATGCTTATGTACTCACAATTTGGAAGCACTAAAGCTTCACGAATTGCCGCCTGCAAAAAACTCTCATGATGATCCCCATCCACAGAAAACCCATAATTTAGCATCATAAAAGACTGTTACCCAATATGCAGACAACTGTAAGATAAAGTTTACCTTAAGTCGACTGCCAATGAGAACAGGTGCACCAGTAAATTTATGTTCCCCCACGAACGATTCAAAATTCCACTCAATGTTCGGCATTGAGGTGAAGCCAAACCACAACTGATCTGATGGAGGAGGCTTTATATGTACTCGTAATGTTCCTCGCACGGACATGAATCTTATGGCCAAAGAAAGAGGTACCTTCACGTTTGAAAAAATAATTCTTTCAAAAACATATTTAATTTTAGCATTCAGTTGAGAAAGATAATGAGGTAGAAAGGATTTCCTTGAATGAATTTTAATCAGACGAATTAAATATACATATTGCATCAGTCCAATAATACTTACTACGTTTAATGATCATCCAATGTATTCCAATTTAGCATAAGATCAGCTTGAGGGACATTGACTCTACAAACCTCAAAGTAACCTCCTTTTTTGCCACTAATACTTTCATATTTTATCGTTTTAAAAGAAAAGAAAACAGCGAGAAGAGACGAAATGGGATAATAGCTGTTACAATGAATTATCTCTAATAAGATAAAATAAACCCATAATCTGCAATAACTCTATTAGAGTGAACTAACAAGTCATCAAAATAAAGAACAAAAGAAAGATGACCACAAGCAAAACAACCTAGAAGCTTCCAAAAGAGTAACATTAAGTAGGTATCTGAAATCCAAAAAGCATATCAAGTTAAGAAAACAAATTTAGCAAACTCAAGAAATAAAAACCGTAGGGTGGAGATTTATGTGGATCACAATAAATTTTATACTTAAGTAAACAAATAAGATTATTTACCAAATGCACTTGTAATTTTAATCATCCACATTTTCCAAACGGTTCACATAATTGAGTAACAAAACAGCCGCTAACCTGAGAAACCTGACCAGCTACCAAATTGATTATTGATTTCAACCTGGAAGTGTATACAGAAGCCCAACCGCTGTTTTTAGTACTTGTCAATCCATCTACAAAATGAATAAGCACCCCGAAAAGCTATAAACTTGGGACCAGGTGTACAAAACCTATTCAAATAGGATAGAATCTTACTAGAACCACAAAAGAAACACGAAATGATAGAAATACAGAGGAAAATGCATAATTTGCAGTTATATTAGGATCAACATCATAAACCTTATTTCACTAACTGAATACCATCATGTCTAATTGCATAACATAAAACTAATGTGGAAGCAAATTGACAATTCTCTAGACAAATGCTCTTTCCAATACCACTTCTCAAAGAAGGAAAAAATAAGAGAATATTCCATATTATCATCATAAAACCTTATCTAATATAGGACATAAGCTATTTGACGTGACAGATATTTTGGAAGCATATACACATTTATTTGTGCCATGTAAAATTTATTTGGTTTTTACATGGGACATCTAAAACACATCTAGTACCAATTGCTAGTTAAGTGAAGAAAACCTACTTGCATTATCTCCAGTAGATCCTTTTACTATTGTGTCAGACATGTTTGATGTACTTAAGTCCTCATAATGCTCAAAACCCTCAAGAAGATCAGAAGAAGCTTCCCTGGATGAGGTGTCCTCCATGCTTGCATTTAATAAACCTCTTTGAAAGTCGTGTTCACTTACTTCCAACCTGGTTTCAGCTTCTAACAGGGCATGGCCACTGTACTCAATGTCTACCTCCAGAGCCCAGACTTCATTTAAGTCCATAGGAAGAACCCTTATCCCATGGATATAAGGTGGCAGGGTTCCCAGGTTGAAGTTAACACAAGTGATTGCACCGACATACGAAGGAGTTCGCAAATTAGAGAAAGCTCTCTGTTATTGGAAACATATCATAAATAAAGATTATGTTAACAAGAGAACATAACCGTTCAAAAATAAAATAAAATCAAAATAAGAACAACCTGAATGCGATCTTGAAAGTAGCTAGTAATTGTATTGTTTTTCCTCGCATCAAAGAAAAGCCGAGCAACCAACAAGTTCAAGGAAAGGATCCCCTCATCAGGGCCAGACTTACTATCAAAATCTGAATCAAGACCTGCAGTAAACTGGTTCCGTGCACCAAAACCATTGAAAGATGATTGCATAGTTTCTGTGTCTTGACTCTTATTTGAAGATTTATCAGAAGTTGCAGATTTGTGAGAACCAGCAACAGACTCACCACCAAATTTCTCTTCACGACCCAACATTGGAAGTGCACCCCCATCTTATGGTCTGAACTATTCTTCGATGCCTTCTTTGCAAGTTTTTTCAAGAACAGACGTACTTTCGAAGATCCATCCATCATTCTAACATCAACCTTTTCAGCAGCTTCCTTGGACCCAATGTGGGACTTCAGAAAAGGGTATGCTGACATAAGCAATGAAAGATAACCGTGAAATTCTTCCGTCACCTGTCTGTGCCAATTTACATTTTGGTCATCTTTAGAAGAAGCTAGCCGAAGAGCCCTACACCATGATTCTTTATCCCAAGAGGTCTCAAGGTATATGTACAACATGTTGCTGCCATTGTAGACGATTGAACTTTGGTTTTCTATTTTTATAGGATACCTTTTGGCCCTGTAGATATAACAGATAAGATAAATCAAGTAACATTGTTTATGTGCATAAATTACACGAAAAGAATGAAAATAGAAAATGAACAGAATCTAATTAATTCTTGTGTTCAGATGCAAAGACAGAGAGGTAACCATGATTGTCAAGTAACAATTCTAATCACAACTGAATCTTGAGAAAGATTACAGTGAATTTAATTTTAAATAAAGATTTCTAATATCTAAATTTCTATCATGGTATTCAGCATTTCTCAAAAAAAACATGAAGGAAACTTTAAAATTTTAAATACTAAAAAAAATTTCCACACCTTACCATTTTCTTGATGCTAGGCTCGAGGCTGAAACAGCATGTACCATACACCCAAACAACTCAATTGTTGCATGTGATCCATCAGAATTTGTCAGTGTCAAAGAGTGGTCTCTGATCTTTGCATATTTTTTCTCTGGGTAAACCTCTACAATCTCTTTTTTATCCTTTAATGGTTTAGCAGATATTCCTCCAACACTTGAAATCTTAGGAACCTTATCTGGTTCTAATACCCATATCACACCCTAAAAATAATATCGAAAAATTCTGCAGACATTAGGAGAGGAAGCATATCTAGCTATGCTGAAAATATGGATAAAAGTTGGCAAACAAGGCAATCAATTTTATATAACCTACAGATTTCCACAGTAACAATATTACATACAAGAGTCCAAATCATTATCATCACCATGCGCCTATTTCCAAATGGTTGGTTTGAAGATTAGAATCCTCTTCTGCAACTTCTCTCTAACAATGTCAGTAGCACATTCATTATACCTCTTCTAATTGCCTTCATCCCTGTCACTTCCAATGTTCCTCATTCTACGAATGTGCAGACAATTATCTGAATGATTGCACACGAGGATTTCCTTCATACATTTGCAAATCAGCATAAACAGTTTCCCCAAATATAATGTCCAAATAAATGAAACCACTACCTTAGTCTCTCATATTACCATTGAACATTTTCACCAACAAAGCTACCTTTACGATCTCACTTTTCCACCTTCAATTTATCAGCATAACCTATTTCTAGTAACAAAATATTTAACTTGACTTTGCGTGCCTCCGTGTCATTTACCATTTCATTCAAGAGAAAATACATAAATCACATAGTAAAAGCTGGCGTTCAAAAGCTCCATCATTACCAACACAATACAACCCTATAAGCAAAATGCACCCAACATACGCAAAGCAACTAGCCAACTACCTTGTGACAATTCCCGATTACCAAAATATTAAATCAAAAGCACTATCTCTAACAGTCCTCCAACGTAAATAATACACTCTGTTTCCTAACTATCAATAAAAAATCCTCTTAATTTTACCAAAAATCCCTTCTTTACACGCTTCTAAACTTCTTCCCCTTATCCTCAAATTCTCACTTAAAAGCAGTTTCTACACTTCATCAATAATAAACTGATAATAACATTTTTGATGCTATGCAAATGTTCAAACTCACCAAGAAGGCAATCAAGACGCTAAATTATCAAACCTAAGCATCAAACGACATGAGAAATTATCCATTCCACTAAACTTTGCAAATTGTCAAACCTAAGCACCAAACGCAAATTATCAAACGTAAGCATCAAAAGACGAGCAATTATCCATTTTACTAAAGTAATTAGATGCAAATTGTCAAACGCGAGCATCAAATGCAAATTATCAAACCTAAGAAGCTTTTCACCAAACATTCTCTGTTTTCGCAATTTCACTCAAAAAATCTTACTAATTTTACCGAAAAAACCTCTCTTTTCCCAGCTTCTAAAAATTCATCATTTTCCCCAATTCCACTTCTCAACTATTAATCAACCCACATCTTCTTTTGACAGTGCGCAGTGATGCACACTCGCCAAATAGGAAGCAGGAAGGCAATCAAGAAGCAAAACGATCAAACCCCAATCACCCATTTTTATTCCACAGTAACAGCCACATTCATCACTCGAATTCGCAAAAAAAAAAAAATCTTGTAAACAGAAAGAAAGAAAGAAGCAAACGATGAAAATTGGAAAGACAAGTACAACCGATCAAACCACCGGAGGAAGTTTAGTGGGGAAGGGGGAAATTGCGAACCTGCTTGTTCCAAGCGAAGGCAATGGATTGCTCGGGTTCAAGATCGCGGGTCTTGGGAGGTGGATCTCGGTCGGAGGATGTTGGACCGCCGGCGCGGCGCAGGCGGCGGAGCAGGTAGAGGAGGGCGACGGCTTGGGCGGCGACGACGGCGGCGGCGCCGAAGAGGAAGGAGAGGGCGAGGGGGATGAAGGAGAACATGGGCGGCAGTTGGGCTCCCTCTCCGCCACCCCCACCGCTTTTGAAAGGAAGGAGAGCGATGCGGAGAAAGAAGCGACTCTTCGAAAATTTCTTTCTTTCGTTTTTTTTTCTCCAAAAATTTTTAACATTTTTTTTTCTATTTTATAAAAAAAAATGATCCAAATTTAAAATTAATTAGTTAAATGGTGGACTAATACGCTATTCAATCGGGATTTGAGAAAGGGTTAGATAAAAATAATAATTTTTTACAAAAATTAGGCGGTCAATCGTCCTTGTCACCTAATTTGACAAAGGTAGCCGCCTTGCCCCTTGGCCTTCGCAGCCTGAGCGCACGGCTTGAGATGGCTTGGCTAGGCCAAGTGATGGGGGAAGCCTCTATGGCCAGGCATGGGCGACCACGGTGGTTGGAGCAGTTAGGTTGGCCTAATTATTTTTTTATCTAATACACCCAATTGAGATTAGTTAAATTCTCATTAAAAAAATTTTTTGAATCGTGAATAATATACAAACCACTAGGTATTAAGTCATTCTTTAATTTAAAATTCTTCTAATAATATTAATAATAAGAATATTTTATAAAAAAAGGGGAAAATTTTTTAATATTATCCTGTGTGCAGAGAATTAAAACAAATTATTAGAAAATCAGAAAATTAATTAAAATATTAAAATTATCCTTAAAATAAAAATATATTATTATTAAAATTATTAATTTATTAAAAAATATTATAATCTTACAATTAAAACATATTTATTTCTAATCATGTCAAACTATTAATATCCGTCGTTCTCCAAGTAACTTTCCTTCGGCCAATGACTACTATCATTTTAGGATTTTAGCCCATTTTCAAGTAATGTTATTTTTTTAGAATGGTTATACTAATAATTTTAATAATTTGATTTAGTTATTTTAAGAAATCTAATTGTAATTTTTCGGAACTAAAAAAAGCACTAAAATTATTAATTTTCACACTAAAAACGTCATTAGCCTTTCCACCTCCCTTTGAATCCGATTCTTCTTGATTTCATTGTTATTCCCTGAACCACAATACCCATCATACATGAGCATAACTCAAAAGATAACCAACTTGCCATGTTCCATTGAGTCCATGCATGGGAAGGATAAGTTATTCTTCACTTTGCATCTTGTAAGAAGTATATTCTTTAAACTTAAGTGTAGAAAATTGTGTAGATGAACAAAAAAAAGCTTTGCAAATCTGGAATAATTTAATTTAAGATGTTAATATGTAATTGAGGACCCAGCCAAACATAATTTTAATTATATTATTAGAGGTCATACTGGATTTTTAATTGGTATTATATATAATTGGTCTAACGGGATTCAACCGGGTTCAACGGGATTAATGTTATTGTATTAGATTTAATAATATACTAATATATAATTCCTCGGAAGGAAATATATAAGTCTTATTTCATATTTTAACCTTTTATTTTATGATCTAAAATATTAAAAAATAGCATTTATAATACTCGAACGAATACATTTTGATCTTCTCAACTTCTTAATAGCTTTATCTTAGTAATTTTATAAACCTTGCTTTTATCTTAATATTTTTTGTTTGAATTTGATTAAATTTTATTCTTTGGTTTTTTAACCATAATTGTCGTTTACTACTTATAAAAGATAGCAATTTTGGATTTATAAATACTAAAATGAAAAAAATGTGAATAATGTTTTTTAAAAATAATGTATATATAATATTCTTTGCAAAATATGTTGAATAAAATGTTTGAAGCCTGGGGTCATGGGTTCACATCTCACCAAAATTATTATTTTTATTTATCTTTTTCTCACTGCGTCCCACGTGGTCGTCAACACCGGACATCCCCTTTCACGTCTTGTATACAGAGCAAACCAGAGGCTTGGCTGTGAAAAGAACACGTAGAATATGTTGAGAAAACATGGCCATTAAACCGACAATGAAAATACTACTGAAATTGCGGGTTTTGCATAAAATCGGGTATGTTTCGACGTAGAACGGGATGGGGTGTAAACGAGCCGAACCGATCCAAGTAGGGATGTTTTTAAATTCGATATGATTTTTGACGAGTGTGTTTGAGTGCTTGACGAGTTTTTAATTTATTATGGGTCGAGTAGCTTGTCTAAAATTTATGATATTTGGATTTGATTTGTGTTCAACTTGTTATATTTTTGAGCCGATTGGATGTATTTGCTTGGCTTATATACGACTTGTATAGGATCAAAATTTTATTTTCAATACTATATAAATTTAATATGACCTCAATAGTATTAATGAGTTGAGTTGAGCAGAGTATTTTTTTCATATTTGAATACATCGAACTCGAATTTCGAGCCAAACTGAGCCAACACTCATTAGTTTAAGCTAAGTTCATTGTTTAACGAAAGCACAAAATTAACGAACATAAGTTTAATTCAAATCGAGCCGAACAAAAAAAGTTCACAAGCCGGTTTGGCTTATTTACACCTCTAAGAACCGGTAGAAAGAATTCCGGTTTATTGCATCACTACAAAAAATTGCAGTTTTCACCACAATTCTATAAACTTAAAGTGTACTATAAAATCATAATAAAAAGCTAGATAGCTAAAAGTGGAGTTACAACAAAAAATTTCACAGTTATAGACGTGAAAAAAATAAAAAATAAAAATGTATTTATCTACAAACATAGAGATAATAATATTATTATTTTTTCACAATTCTAATAATCAAAAAAAGTACGGTGAAGTGTGACAAACAAAATGAAACTTTTCTCTGTGGGTTTTTCAGAAGCAAAGAAAAATCTTTTTTTTTTGTAATCCTCTTCAGACCTCATATCACCTTTCACAGTGAAAAGTCCTAACCGACTTTATTATGATGCCGAGAGTGGTTCCTGTTCGAAGTTAATACCCCCGTTAGTAGTCTAATCGCCCACTTAATAATAGCATGCAGACGCTTCAATCTACCAAATTCGACAGCAAGACAAAACTAAACTTGGTCACTGGCCTTTCTTTGTCGCCCTACACCCTTTCCTACGTAAAGAAACCACCCCATTGTCACTCAAACCTCGTCCTACTACCTCCTCTCAAAAACTCTAAAGCTTAAACCCCTCTCCCTTTTCCCGATCATATACATCTTCCCCGGCCATGCCGTCGGTCCCGAATCGTCTCCCTTCTTGGAACTCATCGCCCCGGTAACCTTTTTTTAATCTATTTATACATCATTTTCTTGGTAGAATTATTTTTGAGCTCTGTGTAGATAGTTGTCTTGTACAGTGTCTTGATGTGTAATAGCTTTTGTAATAAATATTCCATCCAGCTCCTGTACAAAAAGTACATACATGGAAACAAATAGCTTTGCAGCGAATATGGAAATAAATTGTTTTGAATTTTGTACATGGCTTAGATTGTTGCTCCACAAGCATAGATAAGCACTTTTTACTATTCATTTATCTTCGTAGAAATGATTTTGAGTTGGCCTGAACACGGTTTAGTTATCCGATCAAACCAACCAAATCAAACTCTATTTTATTATTAGGTTCTCTTTTAGGTTTTCAGTTTTACTCGGATTGAACAAAAATATTATTATTAGGTTTAAGTTTATTTGGTTTAGAATCCGTTTTCCTAACCAAATACCCCATACCCTAATAACACTACTAGCCCCACCTCTCCATCCATCTCCTACCTCGTGACGTCCCCTGCCTTCATCGCATCAGCACAAGATCCCACCTTTCCCTCCGCCAACGACACCCTCGACCACTCTTTCTACTACATCAGTATCAGTGCTAGTGGCGATGGCGGTTCCCCATCTTTTCTATGCTCCACACATCCCTTCAATGATAGCTAATAGCATTAGACTGTTGCCCAATAGGGAAGAGCGGAGGGTACGACGATTGAGATAGGTGATGGAGGAAGAAGACGACAGAGATAGGTGATGGAGGAAGAAGACGACAGTGGACAACGGAAAAAAAAGTATATAATTGAATGGAGAGATTTGGTGGTTCGGAGAGGGGGAGGGCTAGCAAGGAAGGGTCGTTTGACCTCCAACCCATCCTGGAGTTGTTGGAGGGGATGATTGTTGGGTTGCCCTCCTTCATAAATATATAAAATAGAAACATTATTTTGGGCAAAAATTAAGATTTTTCAGATTGATTAGTTGAAAAGAATAAAAATAACGTATGACACATTTTTGTTTTGGATTTTTAGTTTTTGGGTTTTGGAGAAAAACTATTGATATAAAAAGAGAAAAAAAATTGTGTAAATTAAAGAAAATTAAATATTTTATTGTGATTTGTTTATAATCGTCAATAGTAATTTTGTCAAATTCTTATTTATAATTCGTTTTTTATTTTTATTTTTGGTTGATACTAATTTTGTAAAAAATATAGTAATCAGTATTGGAGAATTTGTTCTATCAAACTTATAAATAGTGAATTTGATTAGGCCGTTTGCCCCATAATTTTTTCCCTAAATTAAAATTCTATGTAAAATTGGTTTGTCGAATTATTTTATTTGTTTGATATTTATCATCGTTGTGTATTAAAATAAAAAAATTATATTTAATTAAATATCATCGTTGTGTATTAAAATAAAAAAATTATATTTAATTTATTTAATTAATCCCAACAATGGCCAGTGACAAATTCTGGCTTGTCGGCCTCGACGACTGCTGGGTCTACATGCTCGTCGGCCAGCCGCCAGCTCCCCTTGGCAGAGACTCCGCCTCAGATGCCAACCAGGAGCTTCCCTTCTCCGTTAGTTTGCCACTACTCCTTTCTACACCTTCAACCCAATATTCTTCCGGAAACAACCCACCCCGCTGTCGCGGCCGCACATCTTCTCGCCCAATTCGTAGCATTAGTTGTTCAACCAGAAGGGGGAGGACGGCCGCAGATGGTCGAGGCGAAGAACTCAATAAACGGCGAACACGACAGTGGAGTTCCTCGTGGGCTACTCCACTGCTCCATCTTCAAGGAGCTCCAAGGCCTGCTTTGGGACGACGTCAAAGGCGACGGCAGCAATGGCGAGCTTCCGGTGGGAAAGGCGGCCGCTGTTCGACCTCGTGGGAGCTGCTCGCCGAGGTAATTGGATAGAATTCGGTTAAAATCTGAGCCGCACCGAACTAGATCGGTTTGTTCGGTTCGGTGGCTAATTTCTTACTCCTAACTCAATGGAGAGTCTGGTTGTCCCTGTCGTCGACCTTAACAAAGGCTCTACGATGCAGATAACGAATATCAGTAACAGGGGTGTGCAGGAAGCATGGATTCGTCCAGGTTATCAACCACGGCATGCCCCTTGAACTAGTGGCCGCCGTCCACCGCGCCATTGACGGCTTCTTCTCACTGCCCTTCACCATAAAGAAGAAAGCTCAGAGGAGGATAAGGGAGAGCTGGGGCTAGCTATTCATACACTTACATGGCCTGGTTTTCCACCGAGCTGACATGCCCCTCCACCTCTCCCAACGTGGTGCAGGATTATTTTGTTAATGTATTGGAGCATGACTTCTAACAAAGTGGGTAAGTGAAAATAGCTAGTAACCAAATCTTCGAATAAAAATTAAAACATGCGGGTACTTACGATGGATTGGCTATCTTAAAAATCTGTTTGGCATGCAGGGTTCTGTTCCAGGAGTAATCCGAGGAAATGAACAAGCTTGCTTTGAAAATCATGGAGCTGCTGGGGTTGAGCTTGGGACTGGGAATATTGAGGCTTAACAACTAACAAGTACCCACCTTGGTGAGAACCGGATCAAATTCTTGGTACTGGGCCTCACACTGATCCATCATCTCCTACGATCTTGAATCAGTAACTAGTGGGCATGTGTTCATGGATAAAAAATGGAAGAACATCACGCCCAGGCCTGAAGCATTTGTGTTAAACATTGGGGATGCCTTCATGGTAAGTCATTACAAGCCACAAATTATTTAAGATACATAGATATCACCCGGTGGTCTACATTGCTTAATTTCACTCAGAAGCATTATAGGGCTGACATGATCAACACACTGGATGCTTTCTCTGAGTAGTTCTCTTCCTCTTCATCTGCCTGACTAGCTAGCTAGTGACTCAATGAAAAGGATACCTGGTTATTTCTATATATGATGGTATTTGTTTTCTATATATACTCTCCAACTAATTATGAAGTGGAATATTAGACAAATAATTTCCTTATTTATAGCCCTTGCAAACAGCCATTTGAAGAGATACAACTGTACTTCTTGAAAATATCAAAGTACCAATTTACAGTTTAATAGAAAGGATAGGACAATTATAACTTACAAACACCATGTACATCATCTGTGCAAGTCAAAGAAAATTATAATTAAAAATTTTTTTCTTACATTTTCTAGTTGTTTTTGGGGAAGTGGCAACTCAACACTCTGCACTTAAAAATAATTGCCCACAAAATTAAACTACTCCAACAACATAATAAACATTACGTACCTTACTACTGAATAATTTCAAAGATATTCTCACAAGTATAACTTATCTCACCATGGTGGAATAATCTCCAATAACTCCCTCCAAAATTGATATACCAGTTTTGGTTCGATGCACCGAGATAATGACTGAATCGAAAGACTATTCCATTCCAGTAACACTAAATTACTAAAGAAAAAGGTTTTGCAATATTGAAGCACGAAAAGCATAGTTGGGTGTTTGTTTTGTGTTTGAAATGATCGCTGTGATGTTAGCTTGGTTCACTCAAAATATAAACTTACTTGTGTCCTTGATTATCAATGCTTTCGTGTTTAAAACGATAAAGACCAATTATTTAAGGGTTGAAAGCAACATTATACAAGTCTTCAAGTCATTCATTTAACATAATATGAAAGACTTTGCAATATACAGTTAGGTGATCGGCGAGTACTGCTTTTGGATACTCTAATTTGTAATCTTCTCAAAACTAGTTGATTTCATTAACCATGTAATTAATTTGCAATATATATAATACAAGCTCTATATTTATGGTAGGATGCAATCAATATAAAGATATATATGCATGGTTGATTCATGACCTATTAAAGGTTATGCATGATATGCAATATATTCAATGAGTCTAACCGACTACAACTTTGATCTCTATGTTATCTTAATAATGATTTATATTATAATTAATATAATCTTTGTGATTTTATCTAAAGTCTATTTGGTTAGCATGAAAATAGTATAAATAAAAATATAATTTCACGTGAGATGGAAATACATCTAAATGAACTAGTGTGAAAATTTAAAAAAAAATTTCACACATTTAAATAATAAGAAAATAAGATAAAAATGAAATATTTTTTCTCGTTTCTGTCTCCAAAAATTTCTCTTAATTTTTTTATTTTTTCACTAAAAAATTTATATGTTAAATCTTTCCCTAGACTTAGCTTTGATTTAAAATAAAACTTTCTTTTCAATAAATTACTTGACAAACAAACACAAGAAAATTTTTTATCTCAAAATTTTATATTTTTTTGTATAATTTTAAGACAATAAAAAGGCCCTTATTTATCCATGCAAGTTCCAGCCTATTTTATCACCCAATTAAAGATATTAAATCTTACCATATATTCAGTGGGTCCCTATATTTATCCAAGCACGTGCCAGCTTCTTTATCACCCAATTAAAGATATTAAGTATTTCCGTATATTCAATGGGTCTACTATGGGTTAGGTTTGGTCCGGGTTTTAGACCACTCGAATTGTTAATTATATCAAAGACCCAATTTCAAATATACATGTACCCGAATATGATCCAACAAACTTGAATCGTTCCAAACCCGAATCAATAATAAATATGCTACACATATATTTAAAACAAAACTATAGACCTTAAATTTTTTAAACAATTGTTCTTATTTATTAACATTATATGTAATATATTTGGTAAGTTAATTTATAATTAAATTATATAAAAAGTAATATTTTACACAAAAAAACTAGTTTTTTCAAATCTATGTCCATAGTCGGCCAAGTCCTTCCAAACCCAGCGCAACATGAAGATCCAAAACCCTAAACACAAACTCTATAAGGATGAACCTGAATCCCATATTTATAAATCAACTCAATCAGGTACGCGAACCAGGTAGCAACAACTCTACTTATATAGCTTTAACCTCCACGATTATCTTCCCATTGCCAAGACGTTTTTTTTATAATTTTTTTGTAGTTTTCATTTTATCATATAGTTTTTTTAAAGATATATATGTATATATAGAGGGATTAATGAGAAATATTTGAAGTTAAGAATTTTCTTCCGATGAGAAGGCATGGTGTGCAGTGTGATGTAGCTAAGTTCCCTCCAATGCGGATATCAGGTGAAAGGTGTGGGCGATGGCTGTTGCCCTGTCACCAGGGTATATTCAATAGCGACACACGTCGGCCGGCCCTCCCCATTCAATGTTCCCACCAATACCCAACCTCTCCCATTTATGAGTCGCAACCATAACAAGTACTTCCCCCACCAAAAATCTGCTAACCCACCTCTTTTGTTCGATTCCTATTCCACATTACACGCCTTCATTGAAGGTGATCCAGATTCAAGACCACCCAACAAAACCTGCTAGCAAGAACTTGCAATATTGCTCTGTGGCAGCTGCCAGCTAGTGATCATCCACGGTACTCACACATGCATACACATATATATAGTGGTTGGCTAACGATATACTGGTAGTTGGTTAATTGGCCAGCAATAAGCATGACACTTTCATCATCCCCTTCTCGTTTCCATAGCTCTGATCTCTATACATAGAGAAGGAAGTATAGATGGAGATAGATCAAGCAAACATTAATAACACAAAGGTGGGAAGAGGAGGAGGAGGAGTTGGAGCTATGACGAGCAGTGGTGGTAGGCCGGGGTTGAGCCCGCTGAGCGAGACGTTGTGGAGGGACAGATCGAGGAGCGGCGGGGATGGGTACTTCGACGGTGGGGATGTGTCGGCGAGGCTAACGTGGAAGGAGGTGACAGTGACGGTGACGCTGAGCAAGGGGGAGACGCAAAGGGTGCTGGAGGGGCTCACCGGCTACGCCGAGCCCAGCAGCTTCACCGCCCTCATGGGCCCCTCCGGCTCCGGCAAGTCGAGCCTCCTCGACGCCCTTGCCGGCCGCCTCGCCACTAATGCCTTTCTCTCCGGCTCCGTCCTCCTCAATGGCCGCAAAGTCAATCTCTCTTTCGGCACTGCGGTCAGTAACTACACTCCTGGCTTAGCTATAATTGAGTTATCTAATTTCATATTTTAGTCTAATATACATTTGTACTCCTGGCTTACCTATAATTGAGTTTATCTAATTTCATATTTTAGGCTAACATATATTTGTATGGAATGATAAGATTGGCAACCGAGTTATTTAATTGTTCGAAAATTATTCTAAAATAAGGCGCGAGTAGTTATTGAGCTATGTAGTGGAACGTTTGAATGGAATGGTGATATGGGTATTGGAATGGGGATGGGCAGGCGTATGTGACGCAGGACGACAACTTGATCGGCACATTGACGGTGAGGGAGACCATAGCCTACTCGGCGAGGCTGCGGCTGCCGGACAAGATGGCGTGGTCGGAGAAGCAAGCGCTGGTGGACGGCACCATTGTAGAAATGGGTCTCCAGGACTGTGCCGATACGGTGATCGGGAATTGGCATTTGCGTGGGATCAGTGGTGGAGAGAAGAGGAGGGTCAGCATTGCTCTTGAGATCCTCATGAGGCCCAGATTGCTCTTCCTTGATGAACCCACCAGTGGCCTTGACAGGTATATCTATAAGTAGCTTGATGATCTCTCTTTTCTTGATTTGGAGCTAATGTTCTGATTTGTGGGGTGTGTAGTGCTTCGGCGTTTTTTGTGACACAGACATTGCGAGGACTATCCAGGGATGGTCGAACTGTGATAGCTTCAATCCACCAGCCTAGCAGCGAGGTGTTTGAGCTCTTTGATCAGCTATACTTGCTTTCAAGTGGGAAAACTGTTTACTTTGGCAAAGCTTCTGAGGCATATGAGGTGATTAGCTTTGTATTTTTCTTGGTAGGTTTGGTTTGATTTGCTCCCATAAATCAATCATTTTACTGATCATAGCCCCTATCATCTGATCCAGTTCTTTGCACAAGCTGGGTTCCCTTGCCCTGCATTGAGGAACCCATCAGACCATTTCTTGAGGTGCATCAACTCAGATTTTGACAAAGTGAAAGCTACTCTTAAAGGATCAATGAAGCTTCGGGTATGTATAAATTTTCATGCTTACTAGCTCTATGTAGTTACAAGATAACTCATTCATCAATATTGGATGCAAACAGTTAATCACCACAGATGACCCTCTGGAGAAGACTAGCACAACCGAAGCCATCAGAACTCTGATCAACTTCTACCATTCCTCCCAATACTATTACTCGGCAATTGAAAGAGTGGATGACATCTCCAAAGTTGTAAGTACCATATGTTACTATCAAACAAAAATAAATTCAATGTGCAATTATATATGAGTGGATTGAATTGTTGTGTGTGGTTCAGAAAGGAACAGTTCTGGACTCTGGAGGGAGTCAAGCAAGCTTCATAATGCAGGCCTACACCTTAACAAAACGCTCCTTCGTGAACATGTCAAGGGATTTCGGATACTATTGGCTTAGGCTTGTCATTTACATTGTGGTCACCATTTGCATTGGTACCATTTACTTGGATGTGGGTACAGGCTACACTTCCATTTTGGTATGCTCCCAATTACTGACAACAAATTATGCGAAATCCAAACTCAAATCGATTCTTTGTTCAATGTTTGATGAATTCTAACTTGCATTCTTTGTGAGGGAAGGCTAGAGGATCATGCGCTTCTTTTGTGTTCGGCTTTGTCACCTTCATGTCCATAGGAGGGTTTCCTTCTTTCGTGGAGGATATGAAGGTACAATATCTTGATCAATAATATCAATACAAAGAAAGACCAATGGAGATGCAAACAAGAACTAATGGACTATATGTATATATGCATGCAGGTATTTCAGAGAGAGGTTGAATGGGCACTATGGAGTGATAGCGTTTGTGATAGCCAACACACTGTCTGCTATGCCATTTCTGATAATGATAACATTCATATCAGGAACTATTTGTTATTTCATGGTTCGACTCCACCCAGGCTTCCTCCATTACCTGTTCTTCGTGCTCTGTCTCTATGCCAGTGTTACTGTAGTTGAGAGCTTGATGATGGCCATAGCCAGTGTCATTCCAAATTTCCTCATGGGAATCATCGTTGGAGCTGGCATCCAAGTGAGTTCTTCATGACCCATTAATTATTTCATCAATTGATGAGCAATGATACCATTGATCACTTCAATTTCTTCCCACACTCTCAGGGTATTTTCATGCTGGTTTCTGGCTACTTCAGACTGCCCAAAGATATTCCTAAGCCTGTCTGGCGATACCCCATGTCCTATATCAGTTTCCACTTCTGGGCACTTCAGGTACTCCTATCTTCTGCTTCCGCCACTTATACATAAATCTTAAACTAAGATTATATAATTAATAACAAAATTTTAATGATTGATTACCCCTGTATAGGCATGTAGGTTCTCTACTGTCATTTGAGATTTGACTGTTATTAATGCTAATTTATAACTAGCATTTGCTTCTGGCTTCGCAGGGACAGTATCAAAATGATCTGAAGGGCTTGATCTTCGACAATCAGACGCCGGACATGCCAAAAATCTCGGGGGAATATATATTGGAGAATGTGTTCCAGATCACCGTGAGCCGATCAAAATGGTGGGACTTAACAGTTCTATTCAGCATGATCATCATATATCGAATCTTGTTCTTCGTGATGATTAAGGTTGGAGAGGACGTGACGCCATGGGTGAGGGGCTACTTAGCCCGGCGAAGGCTGCAACAGAAGATCAGAGGCAGCGACGGCGGTGGCAGTTCAAAAGAGAGCACTCGCCTCTCTCATTCACCCTCTCTAAGGACCTATGTCGCCAAGCAGTCCAACCAAATGGTTGTGGCACATCCCTTGGATAACTGCCCCTAGCTTAAGCCAATATAGAGATTATATGAATGCACCTTATATATCACTCACTTGTTACTTAACCTAAATTTAATATACACTCTCCAAACATGGGAGTTATGTAACCCGGTGGAGTTTCATCCCACCTTGATTTCATAATTTCATATATGTTTTTTTTTCCAAGCTACAATTTCTATATGTTGATTGCTAGCCTTCACTCCTACATGAAGTTAAATTAGGGTTTCATGATGTTTGGAATTCCGACCGTGATGGTCGCATATCCTTTTTTCTTCATATTCTGACTGAAACAAATAGAATGCCTACAAATGTTTCTTACTTTTTTTGACAGATCATAATTCTAATGGGTTTGTCCTAAACCAAAGCTAGAAACAGACTAAGGTAGGCTGGAATAAACAGCCATCGGTACAAAGATCTTGAATTTGGAGTCATGAAAATGAATGAAGTGATGATCAAGTCCAGTACATAAGAAACTGGAGATGAAACTAATATGCAGATTGAAACTAGCGGCTAAAATTATGTACCTGAGGACTCTCCCACTCCACTTTAGAGAACTCTGTAAGAAAAACCAATGAAAAAACTTTCTTCCTCTTGATCATGTTCTGCACGCTGATTTTGGAGGACCAGAGTTTTTTGAGGGTTTAGGGTTTACCTGAACAATAAGATGCATTCACCTGAGCAATATCAAACACCACATTTACAGAAAAAAATGGGACAATGTTCACACACCCCTAAAGCTTAATTAATTAAACCCAAGCACAGCCGCGAAATAAACTAGGGGGTGCCACTCAGTACAAAGACTTCATTGAAAGGTTGCAAGATAAAAGAATCTTATACTCCAACGTCAATGTGGCTTTGTTTTGTAAAAATACAATTTCCTCGTTCACCAAGGGAAGACAACTGATCTTTAGGCAAGATTCCAAATGGAAGAAAATCCAATTTCAAACAATAAACGAAGCCAAGCCACAAAAGGACCCCTCTCAATGAAATAGCAATTTACAACATCGACTTTTTTAGAGCTGCCAATCACCTGGTAGAAACATAAAGATAAAAGTCATACGCATTTAAAAAAGAAAAGAAAAGAAAAATCAAAACAAAGAAGTCGTAGACATTACCTGCATATCTCCATAATGTTGTGTGCTGCAGAACTGTTCTGTCCTCCTCAAAAGAAGCTGGAAACAAAGAGTTGAGAAGTTGTCTTAGAATTGTTGTATTAGTCAATTTTTTACAAGTCAAGACCTTTTTTCAACAATCTTTTATTTGACACTAAGAATCTTTCTCAACTATGCTTTGGAATAATTTTTGTATGATCATTCTTCTCGTCACAACTATTGCCAATCCTGTTTCGACTAAAGATTACAAAGCTAAGAAGCGAAAGTACATTAAGTTCAAGAAACGAATAAAGCTTAAATAATGATGCCTTCAACAGACATTTGTGATTTCATGCTTCATGTAGGAACTCATTTTTCACGAGCTGTTGGCAAGAGAGGTATAGCCGATGTCCCATCATCCACCCTAGGAGCATTGTCCTGTTCACCAACATCCTTAGTTTCAATTGAATTGACTTGACTGACTTCTTTTTTAAGCTTGTGATTGTTGTATGCGGCTACGCCAGTAATGGCTACACAAGAAAGGGAAACATTACCAAAAAAAATAGTCAGAATTTCCACTGGCCCAAGCATGTCCTATTTATCATATAAGCAGTGAAAATGATATTGATAGCCAAAGGGGTAACACATCACCAATTCCATAGCCAATTAAGTTTATAGCAGTCAACTGCGTATCTGCAAATAGAAGAGAAGAGAGCAATACAACAACCCAGTCTTTGACAACTCCAGCCACTCGAATAGTCAGGGCACTGGTATGCGATATCACGAGGAATACCGAGAGATTAAGAGCAAACGTGCAAAGAGAGTTTAAAACCAAAACTAGTGGTGGAAAATTCCATGTTCCAGTAGCATCCATCTTCGGCTTTTCCAGGAAAATCCAAGGAACAAAAAGGCATAATGCACTGCACAATCATGAAGGAAATAAAATAAAATGAAATTCAAAATAAAATATAAAAGATCTAGCATATTCACATACATAACAATGGGATCCTGATGATAAAATTGAAAATTTTTGACTCCGATAAGCCATCACAGTGAATCCAATAGTGAAAAAAACACACTAAAAGTTACATAAATTAGTCAGCAAAAAACAGCAACATTAGGAAAAGAAGCAAGCTAGAGAGTAAAAGATGGCCACTAAGAAAGGAGAATGGGGGAAAAAAGAAAAACTTGGAATTTGTCTCATCATAAAATTAAATATAGGCATTGAACAAGTACTATCTATATCTATACATAATACAAGCAATGTTGCTGACGCTTTTTAACCATAAATTACAAGTGTTATATTTAAACTTTGCCACTCCAATGATTTTAAAATTTGTACTTTTCATATTTAGTGAAAATATTGAAATTTTATAAGAATCTAAATCTATATCGAACAGGATCAAAATTGTGTTTAAAGCAAATATTATTAATAAAATTGAGCAATCTAAGTCAATTAGAATTAGACTATGCTCACTTTCATTTTAACACATTTTAGCAGGTGGAAATCTGAAACCAAGTAATCACTACTATTAAAATACAAATGATTCTAATAAAAGTAGGATTAAACATAAATTATTAATTTCCGAAGCAAGTAGATAAAATAATCATGATAATGAATATGATCTCTAATTCACATGGGATTATGTGCTCTAACGTTTATTTAAAAAATTATAGAGAGTAGAAAACTTCAACTCGAAATATGAAAGTTCTAATAGGAAAAGTAGAAAACCAAAACTTATATATTTGCACATGGCAAAAAAAAAAACTAGTTTAAAATAATCCAAAGATTCCTAAAGTAAGCAATTTCCTGATTGCCCTAAAAATATTATTACGAAATAAAATAAAATTCTAATGAAGTAGACTTCCTAAACATAAGACCCTTAAAAGCAGTATGGCTCTAAAGAAGACAATAATGCTTATCACATAAGCAACTAAGATCCCATTAGATTTACCACATACCTGCAGGGGCTGACATAATACATAACAGACAGAGGATTTAATTTTAGGCCCTTTCTCTTCACAAAAATCTCCATAAAAATGAGTCTCAAAGCTTCACCGACGACACCACCCATTTGGTAAACCACTCCGATCCAGCTAACATTTATTTCTCCATAAGAAGCAACAACAACGCCAAAACTAATCACAAACATAATTAGAAACATTCTCCAATTCAGGTCTTCAAGACCAGCTGCCACTCCAAGAATGAAAACGGCCACAGGCACTGCAATCGGATACCAAAGTGAGGAACTCAAGAACTGAAACAAAATATATGGCCAAAAATCGAATGAGGAAACAGCCACTTACTGATAGCTTTCAGCATTTGTGCAAAAGCAACAGATATATACAAGTATGCAGTGTTTCCCAACCATAAAGTCATCGCAAACATTGCACCAATTGGGACGACTGAGGTGAGGTATCTATAGATTTCCGACATAGTGAGTGCCCATTTCAAATTATTTACAACAAGCATCAACAAATCTACATGTTTAATTGATTAAAATATGATAATAAGCACCAGAAACATTTTGCTCAAAACATTTATCATTCAAAGGAAGGATTTTTTGACCTCAACCTTGCATTATTCCAACAGGCTAAGATACTATTTTTATTCAGTCAAAATTTAGGTGGCATATCATGCAAAATTTAAGGTTAATTTGTCAATGTAATAAATCATAATATCATATTACATTGCTTCATAGTAGAGGCCTGGCAGCTGCTAATAAAATTCATCCCATAACTACTACGTGCTCTCTTACACGCATAATTAACATGCACTAACAATAAAATAGTCAAAAAACAACTGAATGGGAATAACACTAGAAAAGATCATACGCAATATATATATATATAAGCTAATTTGGACTCACATGTCAATGGTCATTCCCTCCTCAAGTTTTATTACCTATGAGACAAAAATGAAGATTTTCACATTAAGAGGAAAATTGACAAAGAGTTTCTTACCTGTCAATGGTCTCTAAAGCTTAAAGAGTGGATATATAAAGCTGTACCTTTAAAACCTTGGTGAGAATAAAACATAAAACAGATGAGAACACCATGTGCATCAGAGTCAATCCCAGAGGATATGGGAAATTAATTTCCTTGGATGATAACACCCACTGCAAAATAAATACAAAGTAGCCAACATCAATAAGCAAACCGGTGCAATCTACAATGCGAATTCACGTCACTACAACATAGGAGAAGTGAAAAAAGCACATAAACCAAAAATAATTAAAGGGCCAAGTAACAGATCAAACTGAAACCCCAAATATTAATTAGTGCATATAAGATTATGATCTTAAGTGCAAGATCTCCAAATTAGTTAGTCC